>VZTV01107566.1:0-14382 GCA_013400875.1 Anhinga rufa
CCTGTGATTCTGTGATTATATTTGCATATCTTATTCCTATTGAACTTAATTCATTCACTGAAACAATCTGCCCCAAAGAGGCTGAGATAGTCTTTTTAGATGGCATATCAGGTAATACAGTGATACTGCACTTGATTTATCAAAATCCTTTTGACTGAATTTGCATATATTCCCTATTTCTAATAACATATTAACATTACATATACATTTTCCGTAAGTACTTTACTTATTTGAGGATTATACGTGGTCTGTGGTGGAAAGCTGAAATCAAGAAGCTGAATTCAAGCAGATTTTTGGCTGTTTCTGTATATGGAAATCTGTAGCAATGTGACCAGAATGCTTACCCATTTCTTTTAGTGCTCATTAACCATTGCACAAAGTCCTGAGCTCGTCTAGTGTCCAAGTACTTGCTGTAATCACTGGTGAATGTGCCTTGTGAGTGACGTTTCACTTCATTCAGCTGTCTAGATTCATCTAATGGTTCAGACTGGGAAGCTTTGAATGATCTGTGAAAAGTTTAGAACTTTGTAATTGGCAATGGTTATAGTACATTCTACAGGTGCATTGACTTTTCTTTTAAAAATACTATTTTATACTCTCGCAAAGTAAAAGCAAGTGGCATATTGATCACTAGCTGGCTAGTAAAATAGATCAACATAGCAGATCAGATACTGCACAGTTACAAGGTCTTCTTGGCTAACTAAGGCAGCTATTCTTTGTAATAACAAAAACTTCTGTGCTATCCTTTGCAATATTAAAAACTTTTGCCAATAGTAGATTAATTACTGTGTAACAGTATACAAAAAACTATCTTTAAGTCATAGTATGTTTTGCTTAAAACTATAAGAAAACAAAGTTCAGGCCAAGTGTTTCTAGAAGTTTGATCTGAAGACTTTACCTTGATTTCTCCTCTGCATCCTGAAGAGGATTTTGCCAGCTGCCTTGAACTATCATTAAAAGGAGCCCAGCAACAAAATAAACACTTTTCATTTTCATTGCCTGTCAAAACAGAAATAAGGCAACAAAGAAAAATGTAATAATCTTTACATACATCTGAATCAGTTACATCAAAAAGAGACATCATTAATGCTGATCTAAGCTTGATGATACTGAGACCCCGTGAGGACAGGGTCCATGTCCAGTGGATGGAGACTGTAGTGCCTTGGGTAGGCATTCAAAAGACATAGTCTCTGTGCTAGTCTTTAGGCTCAAGTCTCTATTCTAGAATGCAAGTTGAGCTGAGAGCAACTGCATCCTCACTTTCTTTTGTAATACAAGAAAAAAGGTCTATATTTCCTTTGCTCTGTGTTCTGCTGATGGTAAGCATTAGATATGTTTCTGTAATATTGCTTTGTTGCAAAACTAGGGTACTGGTGTGACTTTTATTTTTTTCCAGTTCATTCACTAGTGAAAAAAAGCAAATCGCTGTCAAGAATACTGTCACATTAGCAGCTCCTCATTCTTTCATTCTGGCCTTCCACCCTCCTTTTAAAGGTTTGGTTTTGAAATCGCAGATATTGCAGCAGTAGGCCTCTGGACTTAATAATGACTTATTAATAGGTGTGACTCCTTAGGAAAAAACAGCCACCAAACCACATATTGGTTTGTGTTCAATTCATGGCATGATATGCCAAGTTTTGCTTGTTGCGCTATTGACATAATACTTTATTTCAGCTTAAGGGCTTCCATTATGGGGCTCTATGGAATATACAAGATATGGGGTATATACTTCATAGTAATGATAATAAATGAAAGCAGAAAATATTGTGTCCCAGATGTAATTGTTACTGTTACAAGTCATTCTGTTGGCTTCAACCATGTAACAGAAATGGCTACATTCTTATGTGTCATCATCGTGCGCACTGTAATAACTTGACCAGTCTCACTGACTTTAATGTGAGATTATTCAATGTAAACTACAGTGTTACAGTCTGTACAAATACTCTGGTGATCCACAGCCAAGCTGTGATTCCCTTACTTATATTAGTGACTGGTTTACTCATGCAAGGAGTACAGTTACAACTTTTAGTCAATAGTCACAAATGGGAACAAGGCATTCTCTAATCTCCTAACTATGTGTGCTACAATTTTCATTATTTAATGTAGTAGTATTAGTCTGTTGACACATGATCCCCTCTAGGACAAACTCTATTGAACAAAGAAATGCTATTCATCTTAGGCTCACAAAACCCTGTGCATGAGCAGCTAATGGCTAATAGACTCAAAAGTGCTTTGCAGAAACAGGAGATGGGAGGAAATCTACTTATTAAATCAACTAGGATATATTTTTTATTTTTAATTATTTTGGAGCACTTAACTTTATGGAATGAATGTATAGAATAGGAAATAAATTTAAAATTTGATTAGGTACTTTTGGCCTTGACAAAGAAATTGAATATGCCATTTGTCCAATGGGACATTGGACATTGGACAAATGCTCATTCATTGAATGATGAGTAGTAAATGTTCATTCATTCTAACTTTAAAACCAGTGTAGATCACAATATATTAATCTGCTGTAAAGCAACAAAAGTTGCAATGAGTTCACATCAGCAAAATGTCACTGGACATAATTCCATCATGTACTTGGACTGATACTTGTGTATTTGAAAAAGCCCTTCTGCCATCCATGACACTTTCCTATGGAAGTTTATGTTACAGTCTGAAAAACAAAGGGAGATAGGAAAGATGAGTGTATTAAAGTAAAGTGGTAGGTGGCAAAGTAAGACCCAGGCAAAAAACACCCTCCCCACTAAACGTACTCTGCATTGAACTCCTCTGGCTCCACTGGAGGAGTTATTTATTAAAATTCAATGATTTATAAAATAAGGCAGTCTGACTGAAAACATATCTATTCTCTGTTGTAATGCCTTGTACAGTAGGCTGAATTTAAATATACTATGGCCTGGAGGAAGCCATAAGAAAGTTATGAAGGAATGATATGCAGAGANAGAAGGTGCAGATTACTGTCTTGAAATTTAGAGTTGGCTCTGCACTGAGCAGTGCAAATCTGAAAAAGTAAACTGCTGCATCAACAACCTTACTGCTGTAGGACTTCTACTCTGCCCCAGTAGACTGCCCAGCTTCAGAGTGGGTTTTTTATGAAATCTCTTTCTTCCATCTATTATAAAATAACTTATAGTTGGAGATGTAAAGCTTGACTGTTGGCAGGTGTTTTACCTGTGGTTAGGAAGAATGGTACTTTGTGAGACCTAATTTTTAAAGGAATCTTAATTAATAATATAAATATTTTACTAGAATACCTCAGTGTCAGTATTAAAATGTTTAAGGCAATCAAAATCTTAATCAAATCTTAATCAAAACCAGGAAAATAAATTGATGAATGTAAGATTTTCTGGTGGATTGTACTATTAAGCAATGGGATTTGATTTCCCTCTCTCCACCAGAGCCAGTGTTGCTAATTTTTTCATCAGTGTGTATGGAGACTCTTTTCTGCCTTCTGTAATGTCCTGATGTATGAGATTTGATGCCTACACTTGCACACATCCTGCTCTAGTACCAACAAATACCATAGCGGCCATGCAGTTAGTCCTATTATAACTCTAACTATAGTACTNTATAGTACTGAACTCTCTTTTCACTGTTTCATTTGGAGCTGTGATTTGGTGGTGCAACACTGACATCCAATGTTTATCCCAAGGAATGCATAATTTCACATTTCATAGGCTTCCAACAATGGAACAAAAGCTCTGCCTATTCTTTGGGAGATAGCTCTGCTGTGGTCACAAAAATGGTTTGATTGTAATGTAGTGACCCCCATGCTAGCTGATACAGCTGTAAATGAGTTAACATAGACACCAAATAAAGTCCGTCTAATGCACCATACATAAGATAATTTGTCCTGCTTAGTTGTACACTAGCAGTTTGGTATACTTAACCTGAAAAACTAAAGAAACATAGCTTACAGCTGCCTATAGCTTTGTTAAACCATGACACAGATTAGACATAAAAGTAAGTCACTGACGTGGAATGAAAGAATAGTCTAGTCATTAATCCAGCCCCCTTATAGTAGTATCAGACACCAAAAGCTATTATTTTACATAAAACTTATAAAAAACATATTCAAAGCACACTGCAGTCAATAAACAAATTTTCAGTGATTTCAATATATCTTGGATCTAACTCATGCCTCACTCCTATAGAGCTTTCAGATGTGAACAGTCCCACTGGCTACTTCATGCCTTAAGAACATGTTTAAAGTTAAATGCATGTTTAGCTTCTTTCTAAATTTTTCAGAATCAAAGTCTGGGGAGATTACTAAAAAGAAAGATGTATAATTTTTTTTTAAAATTAATACAATTTTCAAGTAAGAGAATCCTTATTAATTAAATAAGCATTTTTCAAAAGCTATTAAACTTCTGTCAGATACGTTCTTCTAAAAATTTAGAATCCATTTTGTTTGTTCAATGTTTACTACTTGCTGTTGGTAACCCAAACCAGCAACAGCAGTTTTCGATGTTTTGAGCAATTTCGACAAGAAGCTACAGTTTTTAAAGATTAAATCATGTTTTGTAGAGAAAAAGAGATGATCAGCAAAATAATATTTGTTTAGTTTATTCCTGATAATAAATTAATTTCTCAATCAGAAGAAAGGTTTTATTTGCTCTAAGTTATTTAGGTCACCAGTAGATACTGCTAAAAAACATGCAATCTTATTGTCAAGGTGCAGGAAAACTAAGGCTAATCTTACACAGAAATATTTTGTTTTAATTTCTTTCTGATTGGAGATGAAAAGCTTAACACATCTCAGTTTGAACCACCAGAAAGTTTGTAACAAATATCTCTCAAATCTTGATTGGGAACTTATTTGAATATTATTTCCTTGATCAACCTGATTTTGCTAGTTTTTCCAATATAGTTTACTGCAAATGCCTTTTGTACGCTATGTGCAATTGTAACTAGCTTAATTTCACTGAGTTTTCAAAAAATAATATTTCAAAGTCAGATTTGTATCTATTTCCAGATTTAAAAAAAACACAAATTATGGAGTTACAACAGTAAAAAGGGGAATATTTACATATGAAAATGTATGAATGAATAAAAGATTTCTGTTGACATGAAACTGTTTGCAAACAGCAATTATTTCTAACTATAAATAAATTACTTTTTCCGGTAGATGTATTTTACATCTAATTTACCAACCACATTCTAATGCCTTGTGGAAAGTTCTGTAAAATGTAATGGTTCTAGTCTAAGGAAATCCGTATGAGGATGGAAGACTAAATTAAATTTTATGCAATAATCACAATAACTAAAATAAAGGCTTTAATTTTTAATTTTGTGCTATAAAATTTCCCTTTCAGATCTTACAGTGATACAAAAAGCATAGTCACTTGGGACAAACTAATCTAAAAGTAGGGCACTGGAGTGGCAATCTGTAGGGTGATGGAGTGACAGTCTATCTTGGACAGTTTAAATCAGTGTCTATACAAACTCAATTTGTTTGCATTCTGCTAATTGAATCCCTGTTGATTCATATTTAGGCAGTATCTATTTAGGCAGTATCTATAAGGAGTGAATATTTTTAAACTCATGTTCATTGAATATCTCTAGAGGAGATACTAAAGGAGATAAAAATATAAAAATCAATAATTATATATCTCACATTTAAATTCTTACTACAATGCATATCTTTCATGTTCTAATGGTTAATCTTCCTTCTTTGAATTGCTTCTGCAAGCCAAACAGTTGATTTCCCTTTTTCGGATCGTTCTCTGTTGAACTAATTCAATAGATTAAAAGATTTAAATGATGATGTCATTAACTTGAAACATCAATGATTATAACCACGGAAGAAAACACCAATTTGCTGAAAGATCCTGCACTTTTGCAAACTTTGGGCAATACAATTCAGATAATGCACTGAGCTTTCTCAAACAAATTGCACTGGTAGTTCATATAAATCTTACCTTTTTATACTTTGAAGTGATACGTAGCAGTTGCAGAAAGAGCTGCTACTCTCTCTTCTGGAACTATGGCAAGCCTTGAGGATCCTGAGATCTGTCTAGCTGCCTCCTTTGCACAGACTTATATATATACTGTTCAGCTCTAGTAAGCATTACGAGAGTGCATCATTGCTGACAGTTTCCTTATTCAACTTAAAAAAAAAGTCATCATATTTGCTATTCATTTCACTTGATAATTTTACAAGCAATTTCACACATTCATTCTGCTTACTTTATGACATCAATGCTAACATGGATTTGCAAAAGGAGTGAGGTAGCAATGTCCAAAGAAGTAAATATCAAACAGAAGGGCATTAGGATGACAAACAATGGGCTAAAGGTGCCTGGGATTAAGGCAGCAATTTCTCCAAATTCTGATTTGCCACATTTAACATTTAGTAGTAAGCAAAATACTGGTCCTGTTGAATCAATAGCATCAACTTCACCTATCAATTTTAAATCAAGGTTTATAAATTTAATACACTGTTAACAATAACCAACGCAACTCCCCCAAAGCCCTTGAATGATTCTGCTGGTAACCTTGTACCAATATAAATGAACGTGAAGAGATGTGAAGTACTGCAGTGATGGCTACCCACTATGCAAAGTCTAGCACAGGTCAAATTTAACAAAAATATTTGATTACCCTTAGATGTAAAATGCCAACTTTGTAAATTCTACTGTATGAAAATTCATACTAATTGAGAACTATATGCCAAAAAATTCATTATAAATTGGGTTTCTCACTGTGGCCTAAGGATTTATGCAAGATAAGCCTTTTGCTCACATGTCTCCATTCCCTACATGGAAAAAAAAACCAAAAAACAAAACAGATTTGAGCTTTGTAGCTGTGTATGTCCTACACAACTATTGTCAAGGTCCTAAACCATTCACTAATAGGGGCCATTTCGTAGCTGTGGTGGGATGGCATTGCCCAGGAAGACTGTGTTCAGCCATCTGGTGACCACAGGTAGGAGAGATTGACACAGAGCTTGTCAATAGCCCTGGCAGCTGTAAAACCTGCCAGTCAGTCTTTTATCTTGTGTATGAAGCAACAAGTGAGATATCCCCCTTCAGGCAATTCCTGGAGAAGCCTTTTTTTTTAAGAGAGTTTTTCAGACATCATGATAATCCTTTGTAAAATGCAAAAGGGCACTAAAAAGGAAATATGATTATTATATATGTAAGATGCCAAGCAGTCCAGGAGACACATTAAATATGAAGGACTCCACCTTAAGGTTCAGTTCTGCTCAGTAGAGCGAAGGGTCTCAAATCACAGTGGAGATCTCACTGAATATTAATGACAGGCTGTGCTCCAGTCTGAAGTCGCCCATGGTCTAATTTGTGGCACAAAGCATACATATTACAGCAAACCCTCTTCTTTCCCCTAACACTGCTCCATGAATCCACCAAAGAATCTTGAATCTTCAGTGAGGTGATTTTCTGCTGGCTGACCACAGCCAGATTGGTATAGCCCATTTGATACAACTGAGGTGGTGTATAACTTTAATAACCCTAGTGTTTGCCTAGAGTGGCAAACAAAATTTAATGGATCCTTCCTAGAACTCTAGCCTACCTTGCTGTGTTACCACAGTATGGGTTTAGGGAAACATTAAGTCTTACTACACACTCCACATAATCAATTTTAAATATTTTTTTTGGCGTTAGTATAATTTTTCTCTGCTTTTGGATCCATCTACTGAGATTTGTGGTCCATTTTTGTCATTTCTAGCTACAATGCAAGTGTCTACTAATGCTGCTGCTGAAAACTTAAGAGCACAGCTTCTGTTCCTCTCATCATTGCCTTCTGTTTGTACCTTCAGTAATTTCCGAGAGCCTTATTTTCCCTTTCTGTTACTCTCCTTTTTACTACTTCATCCCATCTTTTCCACATGTTCTCCTCACCATGTCCCCTTTCTTTCTGCTCCTAAGTGTATTTTCCACATCTATTCCAAGTCATGGATTCCCAGTCATTGATTGGCATAGGATCTAAAACTTGCTTACAGATTTATCAAACTTGGTTTTTCAGATTTTTTTTTTGTTTCAAACCACCAGAATTGCCACCTCCATATACCAACCTTCCCTAGACAAACAACTGTGTAACGTCTACAACATGGTGCCAATGGAGCCAAAATAAACCCGGAAACAACCTTATACCCAAAATCTACTTATTTTCATGAGATGCCAATTTCACTGAAATATTTTGTAGTCTTTATGTCAGGATTATTTTTTAATCTACTTTCTATTTAAACTTTATGAGAGTTATATAGGGGATACAAAATCACAGTTTAAATGTAAGCCCAGCACTAAATATTAGAAGGCACTGTCTCCCTGAAGTTGGTCAGCTTTGGGGCTCCTGCAGGAGGAGGCGGGCTGCCCAGCCCTGCAGTACCCCGACGGGACAGCAGATGGTGACCAACGGGCCGTTTAGGCCTTTTTTACACCAGGACGACACATAAACACTTGTTGAAATGGATTGCTAAAGACAATTATCTCACTGCATGTTGAGTTACAGATACAGAGCTTTCTAAACAGACAATACAGAATGTAAAACAATATAATCTCCTACAGGAAACAGGCAGTTCTTTTCTTTTTGTTTAGCTCTGTTTATTTTCTTGTGTCAAATAAAGTTCCTTGTTTACAGTAGGATGACTTCAGAAAAAAATATATGAGACAGAGCAGCTCAGTGCACCTGGTTGGGCAGGTTGTTACACAGGCTATATCATCTAGCAGGTCATCTGGCATCTAGAAGGTGACTGATTATTTGTTTTTCAAGCGATACGCAGACAATAAAAAGTACAGGAAAGAAGTGAACTGCCATCAAGAACTATGCAACCTTCAGTTGCCATAACTGAGTCTACAGTAACACATATTAAAGAGCACAGCAAACAAGAGTTACCAAACAGAAGTAGAAAACTGTAATGAGTGTATGAAACGTGTATGTACTCAGTTTTTTTTTCCTGTCACATTGTAAAATACAGTAGTTAGATAGCATCTTTTGGCAAAAGTCAAGGGCAACCTCACTCTCCTCTATATTATAGTTCACATATGAGACAGTACTTCAACTGAGTCAGACTAAGAGACAGAATTTCAAAGTGACTTGCCTTCAGGAAAGTTTCATCTTAATGTTTTTCATTATTCACTTGGAGTCATTAAAAGGTCTGTATCTTGGGTTCCCTGTATTTGTAGTTGATCAAAGTTTCCTGCACCATCATCTCAGCACCAGGTAACGGCTGCTATTAAGGACAGTGTACTGCACCCACTGGACAAAAAATCTATGGGGAAAGTTACAGAAGAGGTAAAACAAGAAGCAGAATTCTTACCAGCTGCACACTGAACCTGATACTCTAGCAGTGACAATTCCAGTTGGCATGGCTTTTCTAGAAAAATAGGACCAATGTATTTGTTTTAACTGGCTAGCATACTCTGAATATCATAATTTTCTAGGATGTTTCTCTCAAGTCTTTAACTGTTGGTACAAGAAAAAAATAATTAAAAAAAAATTAAATTGTCAAGATTTGAACAGTTTAATGATTTAGGAAGTTGCTGACTTTTGAAAGTAAAAAAAGCAAAAAAAATCCCCAACAAATGCTTTCAAAAAAGTGAAACCCCCACATTTTTCTGTGTATTTCTTCATGACATATTTATTGTTATTACATTATTATATTATCCATTACATATCTAAAGAACATGGGAGGGAGAAGAGAAGAATGTATCTTGTGGTATGACTACAGGCCCACACCCTTTTCCTTCTTTCCACAGAAAGCATTCCCTCCCTAACCTTGTCAACCATGAATTCAGAGGCTGGGCTGTGCAGCCCCTTTTTATTTTCCTATCCTTGCTACATGGTCATCAGCCAAAAGAGCCCTGTATTCCCTTTCTTGGAATTAGTGCAACATATATAGGAAGACCATATGTGTAAACACATACATACATAAAACACGCATCATGTTACATACATACGTGTGTACATATACATAACACACACAAATGTGTGCATGTATATGTATACAACTCCATGGCTACACTTTGGAGAGCAAGAACGGCTTTCTGAAATGGAGAGTTAGTTTAGGGTCTCTAAGCCTTCCCACAGCACGCAACTCCATGCTCACTGCCACGGATGCCAAGGGGTTTGTACCTCAGGAAAGAGAGCTATTGTAACTATGCTGTAGCCCACACTGTCTACTCACATAAATTGGAATCGCTCCATTTGAAGTCAATGGAGCTGCATCAATTTGCGCAAGCAGAAGAGCTGGCCAAGTATGTACTAGTTACTTTTCATTCTGGGAAGACAATGTTCATAATTGAAAGTAATATCAAATGCTCTTAGCAAATACTATGAATTATTCAGATTAAATATAGAGCCTTCAAATGAGTCTATAAAATGTTCTAAACAGCTGTGCCTTGTAATTAGAACTGACTGGCAAACTGGAAAGTATTGAATGTAGTCTGAATTTGACTTGATATCTGAGTAAAATGAGTATAACACTAACCATAATCTGGAGCCTGGCTGGGGTTATACTTGGTTTTTGACTAACACTGTTTTCTCTTCAGGCCTTTTCTTCTTTTCAGCTGCAGTAGTCCTAAGTGAAGCAAAGCGTGTAGCTCCATGTTTGAGGTATGAGGATTGCATGTTCATCGATATGTACACCTCACACAGCATGAATGAGGCAGGTTATGAAAATAGGTGTTGGGGAATTAATAGTTTGGTGCAGAACCAGTGGTTTTCTACTATTTATGTACACTTCAGTCCCTAGAATAAAAGCAGTTTTTGCCTTGCAGCTCTAGCTTTATTCTGTAAAAGCTAAAGAGGATTCATAGTGGAAACTGACTTGTAAACAACTGTATCTGTGGCTATTTATCAAGGGCCTGTCTACTTAATTCAGAACAACTATGTCCCATCTTCAGAGGCTTGTATACCTGGTTTATATGACAGATATTTGAAGACTAAGTTTCATTGTCTGAAGTGGTATTTTTGGGGGTCTGAAGTGTGAGATTCTCATTCAAAATAGAAAAGAAGAGCAGAAAGTGCTCAGCATTTTCTGAAAACTGGATCCTTGAAAACATTTGAAAGTGGGAAGCAAAACTTTGAGGATATTAATTCATCAGCTTAGAAAATCTTGTTATAAAAGCTATAATTTCTTAGTTTCATAATAAGTTGTGTCCCAATGTTGTCTCTTTCATATCATATTCTATGTCTGCAGTATAGATATATATATACTTTTTATTCATATATAAGGCTAACCCTTAAACATATTTTTGTTAGCTTCAGCTTGATTCCTCAGGACAAGCCCTTTCACCTTGAACTATGTTGAAGCTCTGTTACAGAAGAGCCTATACTGTAGGCTAGATGAAAAAGGAATGTGGCAAATAACTGTCCAGGGAGTGTTTGTGGTGATGCATTATAACAAGGATTGTGATTGTAGACAGCAATGCAGAATGGAAAAACCTGTCTTTCTAGAAAAGAAAAGGCTCATGAGGATCTTATCGCTGTATATAAATATCTGAAGGGATCAGGTAAATAAGATGGAGCCGGACTCTTCTCAGTGGTGCCCAGTGACAGAACAAGAGCCAACAGGCACAAACTGAAACAAAGAAGGTTCTGTCTGAACCTCAGGAAACACTTATTTACTATGAGGGTGACCAATTACTGGCAGAAGTGTTGTGGAGGTTGTGGAGTCTCCATCCTTTCAGATATTCAAAAGCCATCTGGATGCAGTCCTGGGCTACCGGCTCTAGGTGCCCCTGCTTGAGCAGGGAGGTGAGACAAGATGACCTCCAAACTTCCCTTCCAACCCCAACCATTCTGTGATTCTGTGATACTGCAATGGTAGGTTTGAAGTGCTCTGCACCATTTCTAATGAATGACTGCAACGTTACCTGTTGCAGTCAGCAACAGGCCAGCAATTTGATGTTGTGTATGTTTTTAAGAGGGTATTTTTGACACTCACGGCATCCTAGGACATTTTCCCTCAGGCCATCAAAATACATAGTGGCTCAATCATAAAGCTTTCTGGTTAGACGTTATTCCAGCAACTCAGTGTAAATGTCACACTCTGCTGAAGACATATTCCCATTCTTTGGCAAGAACACTGTGCAAGGCAAATAAATTAACAACATGAAAAACAATGAAAGAAAACTGACAGCAGCATGATGCCCTTATTTTTTTCATGTTTTATCCCCACAACTGCTTCCTACAAGCCAAGGTAAATGGTGGACAGTTTAGAAGATATGTACTCTGATTGCCTTAGGAAACAAACAGATATAGGGGCAGATTAATAATGAAAAAACTAATGTATCCCTTGGGAAGAGGTACCTTCTGTTATTTTATTTGACACATTTTCCTGAAATGTCCCTTATTCCAAACACTTCCAGAAGCTTCTGACTAGGACCAGTGGGCAGGGTGTGAACAACACGTTGCATCACTTTATTACTTATAGTATCCACAAAGGGCCAAGTTATCTGGCCAAATTTTCAGAGCTTATAGGATTTTCAAAAGTATAAATAAAAATAAAGGTGCACAAATTTAAAGAGAACTTAATATACTCATATTTATGTGAGACTCATACCATGCTTTTTTGAAAGTTGCTCTAGGTTCCCATTGACATATTCAGGTATGTAAAACCTTTAGGCATCTGGGATAAAAGCTTGATATTTCTCTCTTTCACCACAATTTTGCAATGTTTTCTCTGGTGTTGTATCAATATAAGAAATTGAGAGTTAAATCTCAGTAATTTCAACTGAATTGTATTCCTTATTTGTAAAATAACCACATTACTGAGACTACTGTTGTGTGCAGCAAATGCACATAGGACCATATAATCAACATCTAATTAGCCCCACTTCATGTTATATTTGCTTAATGTTAACTTTCTTAGAGCTATAATTTTTTCCCTTAACCATTACAGCAGTTGAATTTTAATTACATTACCAACAAAAAGCTCATTAACGTCACGTAATTGGCAGCGTTTCCAAAAAAACCTGAACTAATTGAGTATTTTCTGAAGAGTTCCCATCAAAGTATAATTTAACCATTACAAACAGCTTGGCAACTACATTTACATAAAGATGTGTCTGAGGAATGTTCTCATGTGTGGAAAATCAGATTTGATATTGCCATTAACAAAACGAAGGAAGCTGTTACATAGCAAATCACTTCCACATTTTAATGATTTTGGCTAAACCCCATATTTTTGTCAAGAGGGTCAAATGAAACCCCCTGCTTTTCCACAAAGAAGCAGCAACTGATCTCTGACTGAGAGTTAGGAAGCAGCTTGCTTTGTGGGAAGGCTACTCCACAATCTTTTTCAGGTTGTTTTTTTACTCTCACCAGCTAATAGCAGAGATGAGATACTGTGTTAGACAGACCACGGTTCTTATGCAGTAGGCTAACTCAGAATTTTTAAACACACGACCAGAGAATCACTTAATCTACAACAAATCTCTTGCCAATTATCTTGTTCATATTCTTATATTATGACAGGACTGATTTAATTACTAATCAAAAGAATACAAGTATTCCAATCATTATTAGCCTCTAGCATTTTTAGAGACTCCCTAAAATAGTTTCACTGGAAACAAAGCAAAGAAAGCCTGCATAATCCTTTGATCCTTCCCCTCCAGTCTGGGATGAATAACATTGAGATTAATTTGAATGCTGATGTGGTGATTAGAGATTAAAAACAGCCTAATATGGCTCACATATTCTGAATACAGGGAGAAAAAGCACTGAGATAAAATAGCTACCATGATTTCCTGCTTTCATATTTAAATCTGAACACTGAGAGTTTTGCAGAATCAAGGTTTCAGATAAGAGTTGAATAGAAGTTGAATACAGCATTCAATATTCTCGATAATTATCCAAACTTAAGCTTTAAATATTGTGTGTTCCTATCCCTGCTTGGATTCTTTCCAAGAAATTGGAAATATATTTTGAGAAACTGGTTCTTGCTAGGATGCTAATTAGGTACTTGCACTGCTTTCTTTGTCCTTTCCCATTCTACAGTTGTAGTTAACAAATGCAAGCATATTCATCTGGCAGTGTGCCTTTGCAATGGACCACCTATCTTTGGATTGCAGAATGTAAGTTTAAGCAAGATGGCAATAAATGCACATGGTATTTTACATTCTGATTTTATTTTTTCTATCAAAGAGGTGTTAAATGTGCCAAAATATGTATTAGCATAACATTTGCTAATATACAATATCAAAAGTGGATGTAAACATCAAGTTTAAAACTTCAAAGTTCCTGTTATCAATTCACCTGCAAACTATATAACCTGGGCACTGTTATCATTGCATTCTCCCAGAGATGTATCAGATGGCTTAGCACGCTCTGAATATCCTACTTATTCTGACAAAGAAAAACACTGTTTGAGGAAGTGGGTCATATGGGTGTAGAGATGCTTGTGGGAAA
>VZTV01107572.1:2074-15232 GCA_013400875.1 Anhinga rufa
CCTGTTAGATTATCTTCTGTGGCAGCCATACCATTTGTAGGTTTGCCTCCTTCCCCTCAAAAATCTCCCATCTTGTGGAAATTATTGGCTGGAAAAAAAAATACAAAGTCATTTGGTATTCTTCTAGTCAAGGGCGCCAAAGGACTTTGATCAAATAAATTAATCTTTGTTTATTTCAGGCAAAGGAAAAACACCCACTTTGGTTGAAAGCCAGATGTCATAACTAGAAGGTTTATTTTAGGATCAGTGGATACAATCTGAGGTGCTTAAGATTAAGTACAGGCACATGTTAGGTTTGCTTTTTTTCCTTCTCCTTCCTAGTTGCCATTTTAGTATAATTACTGGAGGCAGTATGTGAAAAAGTGAAAGCACAAAATTATCTAAATGCTTTGAATTAGATACAGGCAATGGAGGAGGGGCAGGATAAAATTCCACCTACCTCCTCACAAGTACAGACAGTGCAATCGCACCTGCACAGCATTGATGCTTCTTCTGCCCTCTCTTTTTTGTGGTGGTGGTGGAAAATATCCATGTGTTATGTCAAAGAATGGGGTACACCAAGTACCACTGCTCATCCACTTCCTCTCACCCAGGTACCATTGTGTGCCTGCTGCTTTATTTCTGCTGCTTTCACTAGAAGTAGGTGAATACATTTATGAATAAATTTCCTCAGAACTGAGAGACACTACTACCCAAGAGCATGCACAACACCTGCTTTAAAAGCTCATTTAAAGAAAATTACAGCAAATTATTTCAAAAAGTAACAGATGATTTAAATAGATGGGATTTTCTGTGCTTATCTTTGTAGTTAGAATAGAAACAATAAAAATGAATATTCTCCCAAGAATCCTATTTCTTTGCAAATATGTTCAACCACCAATCCCCATGGAACAGAATTGCTTGATAAACATGTCTCCAGATTCACATGGAATGATAATGATTATAAAATAAATCATTAGGCTCTTGAAGAATCCTAAAGGGCTACCTGCCTATCTTTATGGTTATACTGTCCCATAGTGTAAGCCAATTCAAATTATGCTGAATCAGGTTAATGGTGATGGAAAGATCTAATGGCTGTATGAATAAAGTAATACTTACTAATATCAAATAAAAGAGTTAGCTCTTTCCTTACAACCAAAATTCAGAAAGAATGAACTATTCCCAATATCTACTGCTCACAGTTGTGTGGTTCCCATGAAGACAAGTTTCCGAAGGAAACCTGAAAAATTAGGGTTGGAAAAGGTTATGTTTCTCATGAGGAAAAACCCCTACCCCAAATCATTGCATTAGCTGCATGTAACCTTCTACAGGGACAGCCAGATAATAAGCATTAACCTGCTGTGAATTCAAAATAAAACAAACTCATCTGAAGACCAGACTTGTCTGTCCCATTGTGTAAGAAGTAGCACACCCACACCACAGTATAACATAAAGATTATGCTTTGATGTTTTTCAGCTACTCCCCCTCAAACAGGGAGCCAGATTTTGGTCAACAGAGCTCTGATCTGTATAAAACTACTAGTCACAGTTGCCTAACCAAACCCATCTCTCAATGACAGATAAGTCATCAAACATATTGCATTCTATGATATGACTTCAGTGACATGAAGAGGCTGATGTGATTTGCAGAGAGCATAAAGGAGAGCTATGAAAACAAATAACATCACAGTAAAAAGGTTTCCACCTTTGCACTAAGCATTTCTGTTGTGATTGTAAAACTGTTTGATAAAACCTTATTAAATGAGATCATCAAAACAGAAATGTGAGGTTTCTGAATGTTATTGTGAATATTTTACAAAGACAATGATATCCATTCAGCATGAAAAACATGAGACATAGGTCAGACACAGATTATAAATACATTAAAGAAAAACAGTTTAGAGATAAGGCACAATTATGTCCCCTTCTAACAGTGAAATGGATAAGCTGGGGTGACATTACCTCCTGGTGAATCATCCCATTCTGAAAGATGCACCAACACTTTCCTTGACTTTCTGCACTGCAGTTGTTCCCCCATTGCTCTTCCTCAAGAAAGTCACCTTTGTAGGGCATCTTGGTGGGGAAAGAAAAGTTTCTAATGGATTTCATTCTTACTGAGATTCTCATTCCTAGCAGAGATGATGATACCTGGAACAATCTTACACTTTTCTGTAACATGCATGTATGGAAACACAGTGATTTTTCTATGTTGACAATGCCTATGGCAGTATCTTGTATACATCTGTCTCTTACTGATTGATGTTTTACACCCCAAAAGTAAAATGCTTCAGTGCCAAAATCACAGCAGACGTTAGTGGTGGCTTAGCAAAGAGATGTAGTTATTCAGCATGAAGGTACCATAACTACATTGGACCTTATGAGCTGGAGCCACTAAGGCTATGGATTTTGGATATGCAGCAATGAAACCTGATGGAATCTCATTTCATTTGGACTGGGCTCAAGCCAAACACAGTACCCCTTGCTTGAGGGATTGAGACACCTGGAAATATACTCTGCATATAAAATTGTTAATATAAGATGGTAAACATCTTGATAAACATCTGGGAATACCTTTTAGGCACAAGGCCAGCTGTATAACATTTGTCCCTTACTTGTATGAAGATGGTGCTATGTTCTAAATATTAGATCCACAGAAAAGAAGGAAATCGCTTTCTGAAAAGGCCAATAAAATACATTAATATATTGCTCCACACTATTGGAGAGTTTACACTGATAAGCAACAAAATCAACTGAAATGTAGAAAGAGATCAAGAACTCGGAGTTTGGGGCATTTTTCCATGTTTGTGTGCATGCGTATGTACAGAATATATGTACCAGATATCCTGGAATCAGATTTAAAAACCTGATTCCAAATGAGATGTAAAACACCCATTGACATGAACCCACATTAATATAAGTTTTGCGAGCTACACATACAGAGCAGTGTCATCCAAAGTCACAGAAATACACACATTTAATAACCTTTTCTAGCTAAACCAGATTTCATCCTAAAAAGTTATGATGTGCTTTAAAATTAAGCTATGCACATCTAAGTCAAATACTGAGAGACCACTACCTCCCACATGTAGACAGAAACTTCAGTTCAGCAATAAATATTTCTATCTGCATGATACTCATCTTAAGTAGGGATAATACAGTCTAGTGATGATAACATGTATCTGGAAAGCAGGACTCTGAAGTTAATGATGCAGGTGGGAAAACAGCTTTGTCTGATACCTTCAGTCAGTGATTAAATTTCTTGGTCCACCTCAACCAAAGAGGTTTTTTAATTCTCTCATTGTTATTGAAAGTGTATTACAGCTTATCTGTTACAAAGATGGACTGACTCATATTATCCAGCCTTCTACAAAACAGTAAGCAAAAGATATGACTGTGCATATTCTCTTCAGTCTCTAATACTACAGGCAACAAGGAAGAAACTGATGTACTAACAGCAAAGACCACCGCCAGGTGAGCCAGAAAGGCAAGCTGGTGCACTGGACTCAGTGAAGCTAAGGTCTGGAGCAACAAAAGCTACCGAAGAGGAATGGGATGTCATCCAGGGAGACCTGGACAAGGTGGAGAGGTGGGCCTGTGAGAACCTCATGAGGTTCAACAAGGCCAAGTGCAAGGTCCTGCACCTGGGTCGGGGCAACCCCCGGTATCAATACAGGCTAGGGGATGAAGAGATTGAGAGCAGCCCTGCGATGAAGGACTTGGGGGTCCTGGTGAACGAAAAGCTGGACATGAGCCAACAATGTGCACTTGCAGCCCAGAAAGCCAACCATGTCCTGGGCTGCATCAAAAGCAGCGTGGCCAGCAGGGTGAGGGAGGTGATTCTGCCCCTCTGCTCTGCTCTGGTGAGACCCCACCTGGAGTGCTGCGTCCAGCTCTGGAGCCCCCAGTGCAGGAAGGACATGGACCTGTTGGAGCAGGTCCAGAGGAGGGCCACAAAGATGATCAGGGGGCTGGAGCACTTCTCCTGTGAAGACAGGCTGAGAGAGTTGGGGTTGTTCAGCCTGGAGAAGAGAAGGCTGCAGGGAGACCTTATTGCAGCCTTCCAGTACTTAAAGGGGGACTATAAGAAAGATGGGGACAATCTCTTTAGCAAGGCCTGTTGTGACAGGACAAGGGGTAATGGTTTTAAACTAAAGGAGGGTAGGTTTAGACTGGATATAAAGAAGAAATTTTTTCCAATGAGGGTGGTGAGACACTGGCACAGGTTGCCCGGAGATGTGGTAGATGCCCCATCCCTAGACACATTCAAGGTCAGGTTGGACGGGGCTCTGAGCAACCTGGTCTAGTTGAAGATGTCCCTGCTCACTGCAGGGGGGTTGGATTAGATGGCCTCTAAAGGTCCCTTCCAACCTAAACCATTCTATGACTCTATGATTCTAAGAGCTTTTCCAGCTGCAAACATCTTGCAGATATAACTGAATTAAGTTTTCCAAGGCTGAAGCTAGATTATACAGAGAAGACAATGAAGAAACCTATCCCCAGAAATATTAGCTACTGGATTTTACCCTAACAAACTGTTCAGTTGTACACCACAGTTGTTATAAAAGAGCAGATAAGGACATTAAGGGCACTTTATAAAACTGGAATAAATTACATTGGAATGAAATTTGAGTACAAGGCCCTGACTCTTTCTGCGCACTTTCTTTTGGTGGACTAGAAGGATGTGTCTGAAATATATTCTCAGGGTATTAAATAATTTTCATCATGATATTGCATTTATACATTTACCTATTAATGTATATGTGTGTATAAACTTATAGAGTAATATCTAAGTATTATAATTTTATATAGAATAAACACAGTATGTTCTGAGCTTTTACTGCATGCATAAGAAAGTGGTACTTTCAGTCATGATTTTTGCTCACATGTAATCAAAATTCACTGTTTCCCTAGCCAGGAACAGAGCACCTTCTTTCAAGTTGTGCATAAATATAATGCTGCTGTACTGTCTTTCACATCTTTAGGAAGGCTACCAATAATGATGCTGTATTTTCAGAGTCAAAGACTGTACTAGTTTAGGAATGTGAGATGTCAGAATGCATGAACAAACAATGAAGAACCTGTTTTAATACCTAAGGCTTCATTATCCTGCAAAGTATGTATGACAGAATTATTGTGATAGAGGGAGAGAAGATTTTAACAGTTAACTTTTAAAGTAAAACTAAAACATTCAATTCCTGAAGAGAGTGACTTAAGATGAAGATGGATTTAACATTTTCTAACCAACCAACTTCATATTCACCAAAAAGTGTAACTTCTGCTACATGAAAATTCATTGCCCTTGTTACTATACTGGCCCTTTAATTTACTAACTGCATCTTATAAAGAAATCAAGAGACAGGAATTTGGTTTTTTATTGGCAGATTTGTGACTCCAATGAGATCTCACTTTATCACCCCAAGCAAGAAATTTGACAGCGTTATAGGATGGTGTTCATGAGTATAGAGTGAGCATAGTCAATATTCCTGGAAGTAGGGAATGATAAGAGAGGACTGCAGAGATCATAAGTCTAAAAAAAATAAATCTAAGAATGACTACATTATATTTCTCCTGATTTATCACAACAATTCATCTAAATGAAAACACAGAGATAGAAAATAAATAATAACTACATTCAGTCATTTATAGCATTATAAACTCTAAGTAAATTTACTGACTGTACCAGTGGTACTTCAGACTAATACTGAGGAGAGTGAGAACAAAATTTGGTTTATGTGGATGTCCATCACCACAGCTAGAGAGTCAGTGTTATAGCAGAGCAAGCAAAACATGTTTCTGATTAAAAAAACGAAAGCCCAAACTTTGTGATTTATATCAGAACCTGGACTGTGGTGCTGAAGCTTATGAAATAAAACTACAGCATGCAGAGTGGTAATAATTTGTTGCCATAAGCAGAGGCTCCACTGCAGGCACCAAGATTTCTTGTAACACACTTTTTTTCTCCCATTTTCACACCCAGCTATGGAACTTCTCAGCCTAACTGTGGAATACTCACACAAAAACACATCTCTTTTGAAGTGAACACAGTAAAGCCTCAGTGGGATTGAGGAGTTTTCATTACACCCTTTTTTTTCTGTGTTTTCCTCTGTTAGTTCTTGCAAATACTTCAAAAATAGTAGGAATATAATAGGAATAGCCATTTTGATGCTCATAGAGCCTTGGAAGACTTGGTGGCTCTCAACATATCTGCTCACAGAGACTATTCCTTCCTAAAATATTTTCTAACATACAGCAGTTAACTCTTCTTTATGAGGTTTTCCTCATTTTTTTTGCCCTGAAACATTAGTTTGCTTCCTTTTGTGCCCTGCCTTTAGATCTCTGAACTGTTAGTATATTCTTTGCCTATGGATAATTCATTTCTTTAGGTCCTTATGCTTTTATAAAAAAATGAACAGCATGGACACTTTTGGTTTATTCATCTCTAGTTTTGCTCACCTAGAGTCTGCAAATAAGCCAAAACTTAAACGTGTAAACTTGAAGGCAGATACTCTAGGTGAGGAGCAACAGGGATCATCTAGCTTCCACTATAAAAATGAAGAGGAAGGGAAGAGAATCCCGAGAGAAATAAGTAGAAGTCATGAAGAATTCTAATATAATTCTGAAATTTGGAAAATGAAAACCCCTCCATCCAATTTTTTTCTACATCCTTGAAGAATTTTCCTGCTACTGAATGAAACTCATCCCTTGAGAAATTAGTAAAGCTTTGTCATGATTAGGCAAAAGCTTTCATATTAATAAATTATCTCTATTTCCCTTCTCTTTTCTATGTTTTTAAATATATTATCAATTCTCACCTCCTCCCCATTTCCAACATTTTTCTGTTCCATGCTATTTTCTCTACCATGGAAATTGTTTTTGGTATTAAGAGTTAGTATCTTAAAAAGGCATTTCTGAACACACACTGAAAGGGAATATATTTTCCTACAAACCCAGCTCAAAGTCATGGCACTCAGTACACTGAGTAATGTTTCCTTTCAATTTAGCAAGTTGGAGTTATACAGCTAAAGCTTTAAGATGTACTGGAGCAGAAGAGAAAGGGTAAGCATCATCATCTTAATGAATCACACCAGGCGCACCTTGCTGCCTGCCTAAACAGAGATGATTTTCAACAAACTGTAAGGGAAGGTTTAAATAAAAATGGGGAGATGTTAAAAAAAAAAAATCTTTCATTTGCTTTTAGCCAGGTAGTGTGCACTTTAAAAAAAAAACAACAACCAAAGCACAAGAATAAGGCAATTGCAGAATCACAGAATCACAGAATGGAAGGGGTTGGAAGGGACCTCTGGAGATCACCTTGTCCAACCCCACTGCATGAGCAGGCACATCCAGAGCAGGGGGCACAGGACCGTGTCCAGGCGGGGTTTGAATGTCTCCAGGGAAGGAGACTCCACAGCCTCTCTGGGCAGCCTGGGCCACTGCTCTGGAACCCTCACAGGAAACAAGTTTTTCCTCATATTTAAATGGAACTTCCTGTGTTCCAACTTGTGCCCGTTGCCCCTTGTCCTGTCGTCGGGCACCATTGAGAAGAGTCCAGTCCCATCCTCCTGACATATGCCTTTCAGATACTTACAAACATTGATAAGATCCCCTCTCAGTCTTCTCTTCTCCAGGCTGAACAAACCCAGTTCTCTCAGCCTTTCCTCATCAGGGAGATGCTCCAGTCCCCTGATCATCTTTGTGGCTCTCTGCGGGACTTGCTCCAGCAGCTCCCTGTCCTTCTTGAACTGGGGGGCCCAGAACTGGACACAGCACTCCAAATGCGGCCTCACCAGGGCAGAGTAGAGGGGCAGGATGACCTCCCTCGACCTGCTGGCCACACTCTTTTTAATGCAGCCCAGGATACCATTGGCCTTCTTGGACACAAAGGCACTCTGAAACAAATAGTCAAAAGATGTGCTTTTAAAAATGGTCTTTCATTTTAGGGATGTTCTACTATGAAGGAAAAGCAAGATATTTGATTTGTACTGGAGTGAAAACATGGGGTTTCATTCCCCCACTGACAGCAGAATGCAAGTGACAAAGTGAAGTGCAAGAATATTTGATCAGGATGGGAATGCTGCCTTCATGCTCTTGTCTGAGTGCTGCAGTGGTGGTAGGCAATCTATTGTGCAGGGGAGAAGTGAAGGGTTTCCAAGAATATCAAGTCCTGCAGAAGAAAACAGATGTCTGGTTACATCAGCCATGAATGCAGTCCAAGGAATTGGGGGTGCAGGTCTTAGCAGCTATCAGGATATTACAGTATGTGTTGTTATCATATAACACTGCTGGAAGAATTTGTGCACTGGCTGCATGCTGCCCCTCCACAGGGACTCCCAAGTACCATGGGCTTTCAGGCCTTTTTCCTTCACACTTGCCTATTAAATTTGAAAATCTTGTCTTGCTCAAATTCTCACATTTTAGTTTTGTGAAACTTTTTTTTAATAGGAGCACAGCTTTCCCAAAATTGCACCATACAAATTCTCTCCCCTCAAGCACTGTCTTGCTCTCTCTGCTGAATACTCTGTATATAGTTAATATACAGTCTTCTGCAGCTTGCTTTTCTCACGAGGCAAAAGTCTGACAAAAACCTGGTAGCTGGTTCACCACGATTCTATGTTTAAGGAACATTATTCTTGAACACAAGGGTAAAACAGGAAGAAAACTATCTACCTCACACTAATTTTAGCCTTTTTTTTTTTTTCAAATATAATAAAAACAAGAATGGATATAAACTCTGTCCTGTCACCAATGACACAAGCACAGCTTATTCTCAGGGGAACGCTTTTGCTCTCTAACTCCAGTGCTTAGTACTTAGATCAGTAACTCAAAACAACAACAAATGTCTTTCATTAGAGTTGAACAAAATTCCTCAGTCTTTGCATCTGTGTCTTATGACAGCAATAGTTTCTCTTTCTCCAATACAGGCAATTGCCTTATATGGATATTTATAGATAATATTGCATTACTCCAGCAAGTAACTGCACTAGATAAAGCAACTGAATACCCCACCCAATGCAGTCATACTAAGTAGCAAGGCTCAGTTCAGTTTTTTGTTAGTTTCAATTAGTACAAACCATGCTTGCAGCCCAGAAATTACAAACTACCTAAAGAGATGATATGGAAACTTAAAGGCACAAACACATACCAGCAAATAGTCTCTGCTTACTAGTGAAACAAGAGGATGCACTCATTCAATGTATTTCCTGGAGAATTACAGGTTTTAAAAACTGCCTCTGTTGAGTGTTGCCCAGGTCAAGGTAGTTGGCAATACAATTTTCTAGGATCAGTTCCTCCAGATAGAAAAGCATTAGCTGAGGCACTAAATTGAAACTCACATATTTTCACACCATCTTGGGATGAATTTGAATACAGGGTTGCAGTTTTTGTCTCAGTATCAAAGAACATAATTTCAGTTTTTCTTTGGGAAAACACAGAAACAAGTATCAGCACTGAATTTCTCTCTCCTTACACAGATCTGTCCACTAGATTTCTTAAATAAAGAAAACAGAGATAACAGAGTGAGCTGCTGGGATTGTCATTCTGCATCTAGTTCAAATTTCTCCTGCTTAGATTTTCTTATTTAAATAACAACACATTAGCCATAGCCAAGGTTCCTCTCTCAGATTATACACTCTTAATTTCTTCCCCACAGGAGAATATGTCCTGAATGGTATCTCACTTTCTAAATAGCCACCGTGATTCATTAAATTCCAGGGAAGAACTACCACCAATAGACAAGATCCCTCTGAAGAATTCCAGGGACCTGTAGCATAGAGGGCAAGCAGAGAAAACTTGGCATCCAGTTACTGGTCCTTTCCGAAAGGACAGAACAGAAAATAATACTAGATGGAATTTGAAAGACAAGAAACTATCAGAGGCTGAAGGATGGACATCCCATGGAAAACTGAAGAGTAATACACCATTAAAAGGTTTAACTTTTCAAACATTTAATTGAATAGAGCAGTTTTTCCTAAACCTACTGAATATGTTCTATTTTTGCCAGAGAACATCTTATTTTTATATTGTTGTCCTTACTGTCAAAATTGCATGAATACTTAGCAATTGATATCAGAAACTGTATTTCCATATCCAAGGTTATTTTTCTACCACCACATTTATATTTGTCTTGGGCTAAAATAAATGGCTTGCACAAGTGGAACAGCTTTCTCATGCACTCATGGCTTCATTTCAGGGTCATAACCGACCCTGCAGGCATTTACTTAACTTTCACTGCAATGCCTGTCTTAGCTTTGAATCTCAGTTGCAGAAGGAGCCATCAATCCCATTTTGAAGTAGCAGCAGCAATTGCTGACAGCAACAGAGCTTTCCACATCTCATCCTTCTCTACTTCAACCACCAAGAAATATTTGTGAGGAATGCATCTACAAATATTTGAATATTTGGCTTTACAGCTGAAATTTATCTTCACAGCCCTTATTTGCAACAAGGACTCTACCTTGGGAAAAAACACCTTTATAGCAGTTAGGCTGGCAAAAGAGCATGGAAAAAAAAAAAAAAAAAAAAANAAAAAAAAAGAGAAATGCAGGGGATGGCCAGATAGGGTTTTAGAGTTGAGATATATGCGGTCAGTGACAAATAGTTGATGGAACAGAGCATTAATTAGGTATTAGCAGTGGAATTGTGTTCTACTGAGAAAAGATGGAGTTCTGCTGATAGTGCAGCAGAAAGGGCCTCTGCAGAACTTTCAGTGTATTCTTCATCATTGTCATCATAGTACTGTAAAGGTGCACACCCTTAAAAACAACATCAACATTAGTTCCTCCTCTCACATACACCTCTGCTTACAATTTATTCTAGCAAATCAGTCTAGATGTTTCAATTACACCCAGCATCACCATATCTCAAAATGTTTTCTTATTTTTAATCCATTTAAATGGATTTTGGGGAGGTTATACGAGCAACTGAAATTCTAACAATCTATTTTAAAACACAATACATATCATTGTGTGTAGCAAAAGATAAGAAATAAGTGTGAGGTGTACCAAAATATTTTTCAAATTTATGCCTGATCTTGGTCTGGCTCATCAGGTGCTGCGTGAATGTTACAACAATGAAAAATATCCTACTCTACATCCATTTTCCTAACAACTATGAACAGCCAAGGAATCTGACAAAAACCATGGTTAATCTTGGATGAGTTCACACTACTGAAAAGCTCATACTTTCTTTTCAACATGGAAGACATTTACACTGGAGGTAACAGTGGTGGTAAGGTTCTGGTAGCTGACATTTTTGTGATTGTCTTTTTCATAGCTTTGGCCACAGAAATAAAATTTAAAAATCCACTACAGACTGGACAGAAATGGTTTAAAACAAAAATTACGTAACCTGGTATATTTATGAGACACTCGGTGCACTCTTGTTGAACGTGAGTTAATATTAGCATTCCTACATACACAAAACCTAGAGATGATAATATTACCCTTCCAAATGATGCAATTATTTTTATATGTAATGTCAAGCTTGAGTGTGTATTTTTTTTAACTCTCTCAATTGCATTAATAATGTAAGTTGTAATCTAACTGCATTTTTGCTTAGAACGGGACTGTCTTGTTTATATAAAAATAAGGTATTTGAAACTTCCATATCCAGAGTCTCAATGACCATCCACATATTCTTAGTATGGTGTAAATGTTCTCAGTTATTTAAAAATATTTTGTTGCATACTTATGTAATGTCCCTATAACATAAGGGAATCAGTTATATTGCACTTAAACTACCCTTATAGTACCCAAACGTGTTTTTTAAAACCCAGGCTCATTTCTCAGCAAAGCTTTCATTCTCCCTCCACAGAAATGAAAAACCTATGAAAGACTGACATTTCCCTGCTTAGCTTAAAAATTGAGTGCCTATTAAATTAATCCAAATGGAAAACAGAAAATCCAGGCTGGAAAATACAAGTTAGTTTTATGTAACCAAAAGTGAGTTAAATAATCCCAGCTGCATCTTCTGATATTCTGATGCTATCCTCTATCTCTACTTACTTAATATTTTGGGTGTTCCTAACAACAGGGCTGCAAATACACCTTCAAGAGTCGTCTGGACAGGGTGCTGGGCTATCTTGTTTAGACTCTGCTCTTCCTAGAAAGGTTGGACTAGATGATCCCTGAGGTCCCTTCCAACCTGTGATTCTGTGATTCTGTGATTCTGTGAAATATTGCAAGATTTTTCATGTTTACTTCAGACTTCAACAAATGAGCTTGCCTCACACATTGACTCTCTGAAAGTTTTTTCCTGAGGTTAGCCAGAGTAGTAGCAGCATGCTTGCACCAAGAGCACCACTAAAGGCATATTCTTATAGTGCAATGGAGCCTAATGTAGAGATGCCTGAGTAATTCACTGGGAAAAACAGAGCAATCAGTCCTAAAGCAACTCTGCTTAGGCGAGCTTGGGGATCCTAGCAATGCATGTCATTGCTAGCACGTCATGAGACCACCAACTTATTTCATACAACTGTTGGACCTCAGGTGATGGCAGTGATGCTGAGTCACCTGCTCATTAAATCTAAATTAAAAACCTGCAGAAGGTGTTTTTTGCAATTGAAACTGATGTTGCAGCATGTTTTACATATTTATCCTGTGCAAAAGTAGGGCAAGACTCAAGCACTTCTAAAAAGGTCAGAAACAGAGTCCAGTTACTGGTGTGTTTGAGCAGGATCAGGAGCAGACTGGAAAACCAATCAACAAAACTAAGTCTTTAATATCATGATGTGTATTTTCCACATTGAAAATATGACCTGAAAAACTGTAGATCAGAAATATGTGAATGCAATTATGTATTACAGAAAAGAAAATACAGTATCATAAACTGAAGACTTGCTTTTCTTCTCTCTGTAGTCATCATGCAGTAACTGTATCAGTTCTGAAACTTTGCCAAGAGTTATCTATAACATAATACCATCCACCAATGGAGTCAAATTAAATTTTAAGAAAAGATCAGAAGCAATACATGACTAAATCTTTCATCTTGAGAACCACACTTTACACCACAAGCTGTCATGTCAGATCTCCTATGGTAAAAATGAGCTTTCTTTAGGGATCTTAATTTAATTTTTTTTTCATTTATATTTTGTTGAAGCCTCTAAAACCAACATCAGCAAAAGGCAGGAGCACTAAGTATCATCAGATAAAAACAGACATCTTTCATTAACAAATGAAACAT
>VZTV01107573.1:137-11383 GCA_013400875.1 Anhinga rufa
GGGGGCAGGGCGGGACCAAAAAAACCAAACCCCACAAGTGATGCAACGGCTCACAACCCGCCGACCAACACTGCCAGTTTCTGAGCTGCGATTGCTGCCTCCCCCGGCCAACTCCCCCCAGTTAATATACTGGGCATGACGTCATATGGTATGGAATATCCCTTTGGCCAGTTTGGATCAGCTCTCTTGGCTGTGCCCCCTCCCCTCCCGGCTTCTTGTGTACCCGATGCAGCATGAGAGGCTGGAAAAGTCCTTGACTAGTACAAGCACTACCTAGCAACAACTAAAACATCAGCGTGTTATCAGTGTTATTCTCATACTAAGTCCAAAACACAGCCCTGTACCAGCTACAGTGAAGAAAATTAACTCTATCCCAGCTAAACCATGACACTTACAGTTGAGACTGTACAGTGATAATGTTGTGCCAGAAGGTATTTGTGTTACAACTGAGGATTAATACTTGTAAGAAGTTTTTATGCTGTTGTTTGAAGTATTTATATATCTATATGTCAGAACTCACCTAATAGATAAATAAATCTAGTTAGCATTGAAACCGTTAATTTTTTTTAAGCAGTAAGAAATACAACATAGACTTTCCCCTCCCATGTTAAAGGTGATACAATTTTTTCCAGATTAAGTTGAAATCTTGCTTATTTATTGCAGTTGGCAGATCATTATACATTTCTTAATACCAACACCTTCAGGATCAGGGTTTTTTTTCTCTTTTTAAAAACATCTTGAAGTGTGGGTTTTTTTAAACACTGAGACACTGGTTAAATTTGTATCGTATGTCAAAATAACTTTATGCAAAAATGATGCTTATGGCGTGATGCTTACTAGTTTGATTTCTATACTTCTTGCTGTGTTCAGAAGTTTCGTTGTTCCTTTTCTTTTGTCACTGCTAGTGCTGTGTGTTCAACCTTGAATTGAAAGCATGTTAGGTTCTTTCACAGCTGTTCTTTCAAACAACAAATAGAAATTAATGTGCTAATTTGAAGTGAAGATGCGTACTGTAGCTGAATATCCTGCTGCAGGATGGTACACTAGTCATTAACTATACTATGTCCTTTCTTTTATTTTGAGGTGATAAAGAAAAGAGCAGCGGAAATACAGAAGAGCCAAATTCTACCCATTTCCACATATCGACATCATTAAACATGAAAATGGGATAGCGTACAAAATTTTAGAATGACAAACAAAGGAAACAAAAAAACTCTTAAGGCATAAGGTGGTCATGCTGAGATCACACTGGAACTTTCTTAGAGGGCTTCTTTCTGAGGTTCAGTAATTGAAAAATAGAATGCTCATAGATGTTTGCCACAGAAAATGTGACTGAAATAATAATATCCCGTAAAACCAGACAGAATAAAAGACTTTTTTTCTGTACTGGAGTGCTTTGTAGTTTTAGCATCCAGTCCTTTGAGGCTAGATTTTGCGTGCTGTATGCTCATTGCTTTTCTTGCTACCTTTTTTCCTAAACCATCTATTCTATAACTCTGGTCAAAAGACAGTAACAGTACCCTCCACATTCCCCTTCCCCAGACTGATGATCCATCAGTGTGAACTTGTTGGCTGCTTATAACTCCTTGCTCTTAGATTTTAGACGCTGTCAGGCTGGAAGAACGGTTCAAGATGACTATACCACTGCTTGTTAGACAGATTGAAGGTCTGAAGCTGCTTCAGAAAACAAGAAAGCCTAAACAGGATGATGATAAAAGGGTATGGACCTTTAAATGTGGGATGCTTAAACATCCTTAATGAGCGTAAAGATGTACTTTTAAACAGGCTAATGAACATGGATGATTTTAATGTGTGCAAAGTTTTAATCTATAGCCATAATGTTTCATGGTTAGTCTGGACCAAAAAAGAAAATATTCTTTTAAAACTGCCTAAGTGTTTTTGTTTTTTGTTTTTTGTTTTTTGTTTTTTGTTTTTAAATCTGAACACTTTCTGACATTGAATAAATGCTCAGTTTCCTTTAAAGAGTCATTTGATGCAGTTTACTTGCGTGGTATGCACACACTGAGTTTTGGCCTGAGCAGTGAAAGGTGTACCTTTTACCAATGGCATTGCAGGTGAAGGATAGCTTTTGAAATACACCTTGTGTGTTGTAAAATGTAGTTTACTCAACTAGGGCAGCTTAGACTTTTGCTGCATCTAACTATACTTATGCTGTTGAGTAAACAGGAATTAATTGAGAAATGAAAAAAGGTAAGAGAGAAGACTTACATGTGTTATTAACATTAGGCTTATTCTGCTTAATATGGTGGGCTGCAATGCCCAGAAAATCACAAATAACTCTCTTCAGTTTTGTTCTTGTCTTCTGTTGTCTGCTAGTTAAGGGTAGATAATAAATGCACTTACGAAATACATACAGTAAAATAAGAACTGTAACTTTTTAAAGTAGTACCAATTACACTTTGTGAAGTTATTTATTAGATTAAAATCTTCTGAATTGTTCTATGAAGGAGGCTCTCCCAGCACCTTGCGTGTTTTTCTCATGGGTTCCATTCAAAGCTGAAGTACACACCTTATTTAAAAACCAAAACCTGATTCTATTCTTTGGCTCTGTTTTTCATAGGTTGTAGCTATTCGTCCTAATAGAAGAATCAATCACATTCCAAGCATTACAGAAGATGAGGAGGAAGAAGAAGATCATGATGATGTTGTCATGCTGGAAAAAAAGATTAGAACATCTAGTATGTCAGAACAAGCTCTTAAAGTTTGTCTTAAGGAAATAAAGAGGTAGGAAAATTTAAAATCGTGGTTTCTTCTCTTACTTTATTTTTTAAAGCAAATCTCGTATTAACCTCTTCTTATTTGATGATATGCTTGTGTTGGTTGTGTTTTGGAAATGATTTTTAAAAATTTAATAGAGTCATCATTTCATCTTTTTGGAACATCAGAGGTGATGACAGAAATATACAGTCTTCTACATACAGTTTATACATTAATACAGCATTAAACTGTAAGCTCTAAGCCTGTATGTTATGAAATAAAAATCTAAAAAAAAAAACAAACAAAAACCCACCACAAAACCCTCCAAACAAAACCACAAACAAACAAACCAACAATTACCAAGACCCCTAATACTGCAGTTGTTAATAATTAATTAATAAATTGACCCAGTTTTGAGTCTCTTTTTCCCCTCTGTTTTTCTCTGGTGAGGGGATAACTGTGCTATCCATGGTGATGTGATGGTTAACAACCTGATCTTCAGTGAGGATGTGTATATAGCGGTGCATGCATTATGTATGCAGAGGCAACTGACTTTTTTTTATTTATTTATTTCTCTTTGTATCCTATAAATAAACTACTATTATGGAAAGATATCTCCTAATTGGTGGAATAGTGACTTGCTTTTTTAGTATTATGGTTGCCAGAAAGTAAGAAGGTGTGCTGAGGACCTCAAGTTTGCTGAGTATCTATCTTGTGGTGCGGGAGTCTTGCTTTGCAGTTAATTCCTGATTAGCCTTATGAATTCTGTGCATGTATTTCCAGATTAAAGAAGATGCCTCAGTCAATGCCAGAATACGCTTTGACAAGAAATTACTTGGAGCTGATGGTAGAACTGCCATGGAACAAGAGTACAAAAGGTAAACACTTCCATTATTGTTGATTGTCTCAGACGTTTTAGGACAAGTAGCCATCACGTAAACACTACGTACTTAATTTTGTCTTGAAAATTTTTCCCTCATTGTCTGATCATAAAACCGTCATTAATGTGTTACTGAGTTCTCACAGTCTGCCTGACTTAAAGTAACGTCTGTATACTGAATAGCTTGCGTAGCTCAGTTGTACATCTAAGAATGTGGAATTAAAGTGTGTTAGGAATATCTGCACAGAAGAATGAACGTGTTAACTACTTACAATCTAGGTGTAATCTACATGTGCTAGCATGTATCTAAAACAATGAAGAAAAGAACAGCTAATTACTTTTTATATGTCAAACAAAAAAGTTTTTGTACATTTCTGTAGTATTAATCTTCCTGAGGAAGGTTCTGGTATGTCTTAAGTAAATCAAGTTTGGTAAGGAACAAAAAGATGAAAAAACGCAATTATAGTTAATTTAAATAATTACAACTTCAGGTACAATAGAAAAACTGAGTATCATGTTAGCTTTGTACCACAGTTTTCAAAAACTCTGAGCAGAGAGTGATACTATTAGTATGGGAACAGTATGCAAAAACAGAGAGTGAGGAAAGAGTAGAAAATCAAATATGACTTTTCCTACTGACCCAAGCAAGTAGATCAAGTGGGCAAAATGACTTTCCAGAAGCTGTACTGCTGGAGAAAAGGATTTAAATTCCTTCTTCTAAGAGCTACTGAAGAATGAGGTATTTAAATGGCATTTAAACCAATCTGGTTTTAAAAATGAATTTAACATACTGCCCCAGCAGAAACATTTGCCTATCATTTGCCACCATATGCGTAGTGGCGAATTTTGGCTATTTTAGACTAGAGCCGTAGCTGTTTACAAATCTTCTTGTAAATATTTTCTTTAATCATTAAATTTTTAAAAAATCTGCCTACAGATCTTTGCAGATCTCTACAGTATTATTTAAAGAGTCTGAAATTGAATAAAGTATTTGTTGACACTCATGTCCTAGCAGGATGGTTCTTTGGTGAAAATTGTTCTTTAATCTTGCAAAATTATGCCATGTCACATGTAGTTTGAAGTTTTTACTTTAAACAGAGTTGCAAAGTTTGTGTTCACATTCATGTGAGTGGTGCTTTGGACTCCATAGCTGCAGTGAATAAAAATATACATGAATGTAAAAATAGAAAATTCAATAGAATATTATGATCATTAGTTAATTCTTTGTTTCAGTGGATCAGTACAAAAATTTGCATGGTTGATGATGAAAATTTAATCACAGTTGTCTGTATGTGAAATATGCACACTGAAAGGAATGAGGGGTCTGCGTCTGGAATGCTTAGAAGGGGAAGGGTAGGTGTGTGCAGAGTTTGTTGATAGACTTCACTGCTTCCTGCCTACTCTCTTTGTGTTGTAGAGCAAAGGAGAAGACAAGCTGCTTTGTGCCAGAAATTCCTGCTCTGTGTAAAGTAGTAGTTAATGTCCATCGGTGAGGCTGGCCATTTATTTCAATTTGTAGCAATTGCAAAAAACCTATTTTTTCCAGTCCTAGTATCACATGGGTATTATTTACAGTGCCAAATCACTTTAAGTGTTGCACAGCAAGTAAAGCCTGCCCTTCAAGCCAATAGGATCTTGCTCTGTGAGATATAATTATAGACTCTTGTCATAAGTAGATGTTGAAGACATAGGGATTTTCAGAAGACCTTGCAGGATCAGACTTATTTCTGTGACAAAGCAAATCCTCAAAAAATTGCATATCATTTGAATTGCCATTCTGGAATAGATGCTGAGTTCATTTGAAACAGATTTCAATCTGTGACACAATGAAAAGGTGGGGTTTTTTAAATTTCATTATCAGTACTGTGATCTGTCTAGCTTATGTCTAATTTCATTATTAAAGGAGAATTATAATACCTTTGTCTTAGGAAAAGTCTGAAATGTGTGTCAGCAGGATTGCATTGATGAAAATATTTGAGAATGTATTTGTTTCTATTGTATTGTAGAATGAATTGTTTCCATTTTTAAAGGTAGAATCATAGAATGGTTTGGGTTGGAAAGGACCTTCAGAGGTCATTTAGTCCAACCCCCCTGCAGTGAGCAGGGACAGCTTCAACTAGACCAGGTTGCTCAGAGCCCCGTCCAACCTGACCTTGAATGTCTCTAGGGATGGGGCATCGACCACCTCTTGGAGCAACCTGTGCCAGTGTATCACCACCCTCATTGTAAAAAATTTCGTCCTTATATCCAGTATAAATCTAACCTCCTTTAGCTTAAAACCCCTTGTCCTGTCACAACAGGCCTTGCTAAAGAGGTTGCCCTCATCCTTCCCATAGTCCCCCTTTAAGTACTGGAAGGCCGCAATCAGGTCTCCCCAGAGCCTTGTCTTCTCCAGGCTGAACAACCCCAACTCTCTCAGCCTGTCCTCATAGGAGAGGTGCTCCAGCCCCCTAATCATCTTCGTGGCCTCTTCTGGACCCGCTCCAACAGGTCCATGTCCTGTCTGTGCTGGGGGCTCCAGNCTCACCTTTCCAGCCTGTCCAGGTCTCTCTGGATGACATCCCATCCCTCAGGTGTGTCAGCTGCACCGCTCAGCTTGGTGTCATCTGCAAACATGCTGAGGGTAGACACGACCCTGCTGTCTTAGTCATTGATGAAAATGTTAAACAGCAGTGGTCCCAATAAGGACCCCTGAGGGACACCATTTGTCACCAGTCTCCATCTGGACATCGAGCTGTTGACCACTACCCTCTGGATGCGACCATCCAGTCAGTTCCTTATCCACTGAACAGTCCACCCATCAAATCCATATCTCCCCAGTTTAGAGAGAAGGATGCTGTGGGGGACCGTGTCGAAGGCCTTACAGAAGTCCAGATAGATGACATCTGTAGCTCTTCCCTTGTCCACTAATATAGTCACTCCATCACAGAAGGCAACTAGTGTGGTCAGGCAGGACTTGCCCTTGGTGAAGCCATGCTGGCTGCCTCGAATCACCTCCCTGTCCTCCATGTGCCTTAGCATAGCTTCTAGGAGGATCTGTTCCATGATCTTCCCACGCAGAGGTGAGGCTGACAGGTCGGTAGTTCCCCAGGTCCTCCTTTCTACCCTTTTTAAGGATGGGCACAATGTTTCCCTTACTAATGTACTGATATCTTTTCTGTTGTCAATGATTGATAGATCGCCTTGAAATTCGTGCAGCTCGAATTCTTTTGGATAATGATCATTATGCTATGGAGAAGTTGAAGAAGAGAGTTTTGGAGTACTTAGCTGTTCGACAGCTTAAAAACAACCTCAAGGGACCCATTCTTTGTTTTGTGGGGCCCCCAGGAGTTGGTAAAACTAGTGTTGGAAGATCAATTGCAAAGACTTTGGGTCGAGAATTTCACAGGATTGCTTTAGGAGGAGTCTGTGATCAGTCTGATATTCGAGGCCACAGGTAACTACTTCCTTTCCTAATTGCAATTTTTTATTTTTTCTTTTTTGTTACAGAATGTATTGATTATTTTCATTGTTTAGTTAATACAGAGAAATTTTGCTTATTTCAAACAATAATAGTTATTAACTGATTTTTTTTTTCTTGGCATTCAATGGTATTATTCAGGAGAGAATTTTAGTAATGGGAATGGCTATTTAGTGTTGAGATACAGTCTTTATTCTTTCCTTCTGCTGCTCTTTATTATCACAGTAGAGAACGGAATTTCATCTTCAGTCATTTTGGCACTTTGAAGCAAAATTCAGTAGAAAGCCTAATACAAACCCTTTAAAAGTAGAAAAATGAGATCCAAACATTTAAGAGGGACATAAAGATACAAAATAGCCTATGAATAGCAATGCATTACTTTATAACCATGCTTGTTGCTAAAACAGGGGTAAAAACTGAGAGTGATGCTTAAGAGTTGCTAGAGGTTAACAACTGAGTTATTTAGTATCTCAAACTTGTCAGCATACTGTTTTCCCATTTCAAAAGGAAGTTTATACAAGGATGCTTAAGCTGCAAGATTTCAAAGGAAATTTTTTGGGTGACTTTCCTCAGGACGTTTTATTTGATCTTGCACCTCTTTATGTATCTCCTTCTTAGTCTTTTAAACCATTTGTTTATATTAGTCCATTCCTCATTCCCTGTAACTGCAAGCATAATGGATGGGTAATGTAGATAAGTAACTGCCAAACATCAGTGCAGCATTTTTGGTTCCATTAAACATATTTTATGCTTATTGCATGCAGTGTAGGAAATTTGAAATAATGAATTTGTTAGTGTTCTAAAGATGTGTAAAACAGTGTGTGGTTTGTTGGGGTTTTTTTTGTTACATTATTGAATAAAATTTCTCCTTAAAACAGTAGGTAAATTATTATGAATTAAAGGTATCAGTTATTTCTTTGATGCCATGTAGCAGTTGTTTTTGCCCAATGGCTATGCTTACTTTCAGTCATCAGAATACACCATTATTCTTGTTTCAGTTTCAGGTTATAGTGTAATTTCTTTCTGTTTTCAAGGACCCTGGTATTTTTATCACTTCCCTACGTCATTTTAATGAAGACTTAAAAGAAATGCCCTAATAAAAGCTCATTTTGTGGTTTTAGACTTCTGACTGTGTAAGCTAGTTGCATGTGTGTTGTCGTTTAGCCCCGGTCAGCAACTAAGCACCACGCAGCTGCTCGCTCACTCCCCCCACCCCTGTGGGATGGGGGAGAGAATCAGAAGAGTAAAGAACAAGGGAGAGGAACAAAACCCAGAAAATCACAAGTGGTGCAACAGCTCACCACCCACTGACTGATACTGTCAGTCTCCGAGCTGCAATTGCTGCCCGCCCTGGCCAATCCCCCTGTTGGGAGTGAACTCAGCAGTGGTGAGCTTGCAGAGTCCTGTCCCCCTGTGCCAGAAGGATGGTCTGCAATTCAAGGCAGCTCGGCAGGGAGGAGCCTGGGGGCGATCATTCCCTACCCGTGTTACTGAGGGTGATCATTGCCTACCCCTGTGAGGGGGTGAGGCTAGCCTGACTCTTGCTTCTGGAGCGGGCTTACAAAATCAGCTTGGCTAAATGAGTCTGCGCCTTCCATCCCTGCACACACACATACACACACACCCCCACACCCACCCCCCGAGTTAATATACTGGGCATGACATCATATGATATGGAATATCCCTCTGGTCAATCTGAATCAGCTCTAGTGAAGAATATTAACTCCATCCCAGCCAAACTCATGACAATGTGTGACATTAGAGTGGTGGAAGCTCACAGTCCCAATGCAGGAGAGTCCCTCCTGCAGGAATGCAGGAGACTCACTGGGAAATCTTGTGCTGAACATATGCATAAAGTGACAGCTTGAAAATTCAGTGTTGTTTTGTAAACCTTTTGTTCAACACCCTTGATAAAATGAGCAAAACCATGTTAATTCCTGTGCATATTCTTCTATGGTGAATTTGCAGTTTTGTTTTCCAGAGTGTTCAATGCTTACCTAGAGTTTGTAGCTTGAAAGAATCATCTGTAAGGTTTTTTTTCTTAGTGTAGTTTTGGTCAACATACTCAGCAGCCACTGGGGGTTTGTAGATATGTTTGTTTTAACACATGGGTTTTTACTCCATAGTAGCACTCTGTACATGTGATTGTTTTGCAAACCTTTGTGATAGGTGGGCCTTTTACCATTTACTTACACACTAATGGAAAAAGAAACGAAACTCTGGCCTCCTCCTTCACTTTGTATTATTCCTGTAATTCATAAACTGATGGTAATCACTGTTTAATAAGTAAGAACTCTGATGTTTCAGAATGGATCCTAAAAAACAATTTAAAATGTGATTCAGCATGTTGCTATTCGAACTGAAACCACTAGAGGCTGTTGAATACTAACCATTAGAGACATAAGCAACTTTTCCAGGGCAGAGCAGTACTCAGGCCTTTGTAACAGGGAAACCACGTCTGTGGAATTAACATTATGAATACAAGTAAAACTGTCATCAACTTTTACTCAATTCCCAGTAATTCCTTACTGTTTTCCTTTTTTTTTTCTTTTTTTCTTTCTATCTTGTGCTTAGACCTAATAAAGACAGCTAGAGTTATATGATAATGAGGCTTTTTTAAAACTTTTAAATTCAGGTATTTGTGGTTGTAGTATTTTTGAGGACATTATTAATGCATGCTAGAAGGTAACCATTATAAATTTCATATTAAAAACTTTACTTGAAATTAGCTGATGGGAAGTATTTGATAAGACAGTTTATTTTTCATCACCAATGGAAAATACTGTCTAGAATTAGCAAGATTATTATGTGGTTACTCTTCCACAAACAAGTGTAGAGTTTAAAAACAAACTTTAGAACAGTTAGTATAAGGAGCCCCATGTAACTGATTGCTTTTGCAAGTTTTTTGTAGGTAAAATCAAAACCTACTGTTGCATACTGTTTTTTAAATTCTGCTTCATTTCTTTTCTGCTTTTCTTCTTCTCAGAATAAGATTTAATCAAATTAAAACTCCAGCTTTTCTGTAGACCTCTTTCTATAATGTTCTTTTGCATGAATAAATCCTTTAAGTTATTCCCAGTCAAGTGAATCCGTATTGAGCAACTGGTGGCAGTCACAGAGAGGAATTACAGAGGTGGTTTAAAAGTGGAGGAGACATAGGCTTCTGTTCCCTGAGTTCTACTCTTAATTAGAACGATTTTCTAATTTTACATGTTGGGAGACATTCTTTTTCTCCTAAAAGCTCCTTATTAGGCTTTAAGGCTTAAATTAAGGATTCCATTAACACTGCAGAAAAATGATAGTATATGTTCCTACTAATGTACTAAACATTAAAAAAAAGTGCTAAATGTACTAGAAGATTAAAAAAAAGCCCTGTGGTTCAGTTGTACTTGCAAGCAAATATTGCCTGAAATAGCATTCACTTTGGCTGCTTATTACTGTTTTAAGTGAAAGATGCGGACTGATAGATTCAGCAAGTAAAACAAAATATATTAGAGGGCAGCAGGGTGGGGAGTGATGCTTCAGTAAGTGTGCTGTTCCATGTGATGTGTAACTAGGGCAATCAGAAATGCCCAGTTTTTGCCATTTCAGTGTGGATCGTGTGCCTGCAGCTGGAGTTTATGAATCGTTTTTTGATTGTTTGAAGAGTAGCTACTACTGTTCTGCATTCACAAAACGAAATCATCATCGTGGTACAAAAACAGAACTGCTTTATCAGACATCCTCCAGCTGTTGTTCACATCTGTACCATATGTAAAAGTTTGCTGGTTTACATTTATTGTTAACTTTATAAAAAAAAAAATAAATTCAAAACCACCCTGAAGGGCAACTTAGAACTTTTTTTCCAAGAAGCTCACTGCATTTAAGAACTCCTCGGTACTGATATTTTGTTTTATACAGGAACTATATGATCTTCTCTGTTGCATGTGAGTGTGGTTTTCTATTTTTAAAAAAGAAAGACATAATTGCACCATTTATTTATAATCATGCTGGTGAGATCACTGTGAAGCACTTTTTTTTTTTTTTTCCCTTTCTCTCATCTCCGTGTGAAGCACTCTTTCTTATATTACCATCACTTTTCGGTTTCTAGAAGTTTGGATAGTTTACTTCTGACTTAGGCCTGCACTGAAGACTTGCTCTTGTGCACCTGTGTGAGAAGATGTGCGATTCCTCACCAGTACAGCTGTG
>VZTV01107574.1:147-24311 GCA_013400875.1 Anhinga rufa
ACCTCAGAGCTGGCAGAAAACAGCAGGGCTGCACAGGCAGCTGAAAAGCAACACTGCTTGGAAAAAGCATTGCCTTCAGGCTTCCTTAATTTCAGTCAGTGCTTTAAACTGTCCTCCTTTCTATTTATGGCAACTTTGATAAACAGGGATTCATAGGAATAGGAATTGCTTCTAGTGACCTAAACTGATTACCATAAAGCTTATGCTACTTTTAGTGCAAAATAATTATTTTGCTCATAATTAAATACAATGTTATGAAAAAGGTTGATCAGGTCAGTCAGGAGGGGTTATAACACATAAATTGTAAAGGATGCAAGATTTTCCTTATGTTCTATTAATTTAGTCCCTGAGGTCAATGCTTAAATTCATATTTTCATGCCTTCAGAGTAGTCAAATGTTGGTGAAACAAAGTAGGCAAATTTTTATGTTTTCACAATGTATACATGTGTAATCAATTTGATGTTCTCTCCTGACCTGAGAATACAGTTGTAGTATGCATTTATCTGCAGAGAAAACAATTACGACAAACAGGAATATACTTATATCATGTCATTGACAAATTATCGACAAGTTTTATTTAAGACTGGTCCTTTGATTTTCCTTTGGCTTTTCAGTTAAAACAAGAAAAGTAAAAACTAAAAAAAAATAAAGGAAAGTAGGTTAATTCAAATTAGAAAGAGGACACTTTATAATTCACAGTGCATGTCTGGGGTTTTTTCTACTTCAGAGTTTTGAAAAAGGGTTTATCACAAACCAGTTGAGCACTCTAAGAGACTTCTAATTCCTTCAAGCTTTTGCAAGAACTGGGTATTGCTGGACCTCGCTGGGGAAAACTCTCAGTTTGAAACCCTTAAGTTAGTGTAAAAGGAAGGTTTTGAGGTTTTTCTCCTCCCTCTTGTGCCGAGCACCAGATTGCTTTTTCATGGAATATATTCTGCCGCCTTGCAAAAAATTGTCTTGCTGGCCATATTTCCTCTGCACTCACAGTGTTATTATCGTTACCCGGGCATAAGCCCAGGACCTGAGTCATTGCCTGCAGAAGCTAATGGGAACCCCCTGGCCAGCTGCACCAGCTTCTCATCAGACCCTTGTGGCTCTGCAGCACCACCACCATAGTCAGACCTCTTAAGGGCAGGACTTAACTTCACTCTTGTTTCAGAAAAAAATAAGGTAATATTTTCTAAATTTTTTTCTCATGTTAAGTGTATCAGCCTCAGACAGCCAAATAAACATCAGTATGGCCTCATGTAATCCTGTTTCCGTAACATAAACAGAGGTTGTAATTGAACTTATTATTCAGATGTATTCAACTACAGAAAGCAAGCTAATTGACACAACGTATGCCTTGAGGATTTTTCAACATTGTAGAGTCACAATGTATCAAATGACAAAAGTAACAGCATTTGGCACTTTTTTCAGATCTGAAACTTGATTTAGATTTGATTGGTCACAGCAACCAAGGACAAGTCCAGTAAACAGGGCCTAAATCTACAAAATTTGTAATTGCCAAGTAATTGTATTCACAGGTTACCCCACCAATGTCAATAGTTCTGCTGCTTGGAAAGCTGTGCCTGTCACAGCGGAGTCACCTGTGAGTTCAGTGCTGCACCTCCTTGTAGTGATGAGAGGTGTGATGTCAGTCCTGCAGTGCCCTCAGGCTACGGGGAGCTGTGATGGTGTTCACTTGGTTTTTCGACTGGTGAGATACATACATACATAGAAAGATAAATTTCAGCATTTTGATTCATGAAGAAGAGTCAAGTCAACTTCCTACCTCACAGTGAAGAGTCTGGCTGGAGAAGAATGGGTAACCAAGACAACTTTCCCAGATTTTAGAAAAAAAGTCAATGAAAAATCTTGTGTCTTGACATTCTACTGTTGCATACCAAGAATCAGATGAAATCTAAGTGACTGTAGTCTCTCGTCAACTCTCCTTCCACAAGTTCCTTCCTAATCTCAAAACACTGCTTCTCTGAGTAGATCAGCTGTGGAGCTGCCATGCAGAAAAAGGTGTACACCTCTGCCACACTTTTGCCTCCTCTACTACTGCAGCTTTTCAGCGGGAGATCTTTGATGTCTCCACTTGAAAAATAAACCACTATTTTGCTGTTTTAAGCATCAAGATTTGATCTGAAGTTCACATATTTTTATGTTATACCTCCCTTGATTAGTGTGTCATCACATACCTGCAAAAAGGAAGTCAGCAAAGTTAATATTCAGATTGATACGTATAAGCATTAGGTGGATGGCAACCTGTGGCATGCTGAGCCACTAGTTCTGTTTGCTGTGGTCACATACAGGTCCCTTAGCAGAAGACCAGTGTTAAGTGAAATTGTACTGAACCATATCAAAACTGCTGTCATTTTCAAGGAGCAAGATCTTCGGCTGATTTCTGCTGGTGCCCTCTCATGAAGGGGATCACTCAGCTGGATGCGGAACAAATCAAATGGTACTAAAAATCTTTGAAAACTATAAACCTAGCACAGAGGAGCACTAACAGTCATTTCGAAGTGGGACTTACTTGACACATGATTACTTTTCAGGTTAAAATGCTTTCTTTCTAAATAAAGATTTTCTTCCCACATTAAGTTAATATAACTGGATTGTGTTCGTACAAAGACCTATAATGATTTTTTTTTCCTACCAAACTGCTGCTATGGCTTCTGTTGTTAGTTTGATTAGCCTGCCTGCTTGTTTGTAGTAATGTCAACGATTTTTAGTCTTAAACTTCATTATAAATAGCCTGAGAAATGTTGCTAATGATGTGGGCATAAAAATGTGAACTCTTTTTTTTTTCTCTAGATCTTTTCTACATACTTTGCCTGCTTTTTTAAAGTTTTTTTATTTATTTAAATAAATGCTGATCATCTAACATTGTACGTCCATTCTTCTTTCATACATTTTACAGCACTCCGTCGTCTACCCCCATGTTGCTCAGCTGTTGGCTCCCATTTTGTTCTTCCAGCTGAGAGTGCTCTGTGCTTTCCTCATGTTCAGTCTCTGGGCAATCAAACTGGCCACAAACAGAGTCTTCGGCAGAGCAAGGTTGGGGCTTGTCTCTGCTGTGACAGTAAGGAAAGGTTTGATTTCAGTGGGACAGAAGTATAGCCCTGCCCATTTGTTTTACTAGGGTACAGAATAGGCCAAAATTAAGAGCATATGCAGGAATTTTGTTGAATCTGGGCCACAGAAGTCAATGAAGGTTTTGTGGAAAACTGAGTACCATACACACTCTTTTCAATGCTGGCTCTGTAGAGAAACATGTCTGAAAAAAATTGACATAGTCCCCACAATCTCCATCACCATAGCCTGATAAACTAAATGGAGACTTTTTGCATGTGATCTCCTTTCTCCCTGCAAAGTGGTCCTCTCCTCTCCTCTCCTCTCAGGTGCCTAAGGGACGCCTGTTATACTGCAGGGCAAGCGCCTAATGCAAAAGTCCTTATTCTAGGCAACTCTGGCCTCTGAGACGCATGTGCCTGTTTGGTTTTAAAAAATAAGTTTTTCTCTGTTTATTCCTCAGTCTGTTGCCTGTCAGCCAGGGTTATGTGCTAAGCCCCATCACAATACCTGAGCCTGAAGGCTGTGATCTGCAAGTTGGGCTTGGGGGATACTCTGCAGTGGGTGGGAAGGGTGTAGACACGCTGCTTTGGGAAGGACTGTGTTTTCTCTGTAATTTCTGTTTTAGCTGGTCTGTGCTATGAGTGTCGCTGCTGCAGTGGGAGACGTCGATAAGGATGAAGCTTAGGATGCGTATCCCAGCTCAGCCCCCACCTCCTGCCCTGTCCCATGCTGCAGCCGCTTGAGGAAGGAGACTTTGTTGTCGATACTCATAAGCTTCATCCTGGGCTTATTGATCTGGGCTTATCTGGGAATTAACTATCTCCATTAGGTATTCACTGTTAGCACGGTGGATTACTGTGGTATTTTAGACAAAGCCCTCTTTTGAGATTTACTGCTTGGCTTCTGCTCATCTGAGTTCCCTTTGATGCAGAGAGAAGAAACTGCAGCTTTTTAAACTTCTTCATTTCAACAGTGTTATCTGGTTGCAGGTGTTCATGTGACAGGCTGGTAGGCTGCCGGCGTATGCACAGATACGTAATGTCTGCAGTACTGCCTCGGTAGCAGGCCTGGCAGCCCAGCTGAACGGGACTAAAACATATCTCTATGATTTTCAGTAAACAAAATGAAACCATTTGAAGGTGTTGTGGTTTTTCTCCTTAGCAGTAGTTCTGAAAGTATTCACCACCTCAGGAAGCAGAAAAGCTGTCTTTTAATTCAAGAATCATGGCAGAGAATAAAATAAAATAAAATAAAATAAAATAAAATAAAATAAAATAAAATAAAATAAAATAAAATAAAAAAGATAAGCCTGGGACAATGAGTTTGTGATGTGTCACTGAGGGAGCTAGTGGCAGGCCTTCTAAGGAGAGAGAAGTCTCTTAATCAAGATGAGTGCAAGGTGCTGCAGAGCACCTGAAGGCTTCCATTGCTGCAAATAGCAGCAGGGGATAAAAGGGCACATGTGATGCTGTGTAAGCAGCTAGAATGGAACTAAAAACAAATGGTTGCTTGCTCCTAGAAAATTTGGTGGAACATGTGCCAATGGTTATTCCTTTCATTCAGTATATTACAGCTTTTATGCCTATTCCCCGAAGGTCCTAGCTTGTTTGACTTCCCACCACATACTCAGTCATCCTGACTCGCCTGGGCCGCAGCTGCCAGCAGCCAAGAAATGGCCAGCGCAGCCTCTGAAACTGCCTGTCGCCTGCTCCGCAGTGATGCCTCTGTTCACAGAAGGGTAAAAGGGAACAGAAGGACAATTTTTAGTAAATGTGATAAAAATTTACGAGACGTGTGAATGTGCATATGCTAATGAACATGCCGCAGGTGAGGCGGTGGTGTGCTAATTGGTGTTACCAGCTGCGAGCACAGACCGGGATGTCGGCAGAGCTGCTCTCTTGCTGCTGCGTAATTACTTTGCTGTGGTTTTGCTGCCTTCCTATCATATCCTGGCTTGTTTTCATGTCTTGCAAAAGTACTGGTACCCTTGTGCATCTAAGTGTTTAAGAAACACTCAGTTCCTTACCTGGGAATTTGTTCACCTTGGTATTTAGTGAGCGTTCACCCAAACGTGGTGCATAGTGAGTTACTGACTCCAAAGTCTGGATGTTGTCTTCACCATGTGCATAAGCAAAGAACCCATTCAGCAAACAGCCAAGGCAGGGAGAATAATTACACAGCCCTTCTTTTAAGCCAAAAGCACTCTTCCTTGGGAAATTCCAAGTGTGATGCTTTAGAGAAATAAAATACCCTCAATAGAGAGTGCTTCAGGGTGAATGCTGTATAACCTGTGACCACTGAATGGCATTACAGATCTATGGACTGCCTCATCCTGCTTTAGCAATAAATGCAATTCTGATAGCAAAATAATGTAAACTTAGCTCCCCTAGATAAAAGCATTTTATATATAAAATACAGTAAAAAAATAAAGTCAAATTAAGGAAACATAAAAACCTAGGAGATTAATTGGCTTTAGGCTTTTATCCAAATCCTCTTACTCTTTCCCAGGACAAGGTTCAAACAAAGCAAAGGCTAAATGTAATAATTGCTATTACAAGTTGATTTTTAGAAGTGATTACTCTAAGGCAGGCTGCTGCATATCTCCAGGAAAAGAGGGTCTTAAACATCTTGGTGTATTTCTCCACTTTCCCACAAGACTCATTCATGCCGATGTCCCAAAGCAATGCCTTCAGAGTCTGTATTGTCAGAAATTGCGTGCATCTGTGCAGTTATTGGTGATATCCAATCTCACCATCAGCCCCTGGCATCCCTTAAAAGACTGCCTAGGCATACCACTCCAGCTGAATAGAGCTTCTGCATTTTGATGCTCTATTAAAGTGGTATGTGTGATTGGATACTGAATCCTTACTGATGCTTCCCACCCCTAGCTGCCAAGAGGCGCAGCAGAGCTGTAATGGAGGCTGACAGATGCAAACACTGCAAGGAGCGATCGCAGAGTCCGGCCAGCAGCATGGGTTATGCCCAGACCAGAGCACATGGAGAGGGCAGGGGGATGAGGCTGGGCAGTGAGGAGAGTCTGGGCACACGATGGTGTGTCTCACCCAGCAGACCCAGGAAATATTAATATCCCCCATGGGCCATTTATAACACTTGCCACTCACATATCTGCATCAGGACAGAACCAACTGGGTAAAAGCACAAACATGGCATAACTCTACAATAACCAGGACAACCTTCTGTTCCTTTAATTATGAATTGTGCAATATTGCTTTTAGGAAAAATATTTTTTTCACTATAGAAAACAATACTGCAGACAACAGCAACAATGCAGACAAGCATGGTTTACTGCAATTTTCCTCAGCAGTTGCAGTCAGAGGATATTTTTCAGCTATCATTAAGTATTTGAACATAGCAAGAAGCTAGAATGGCATACATATTGCTCAAATTTTTTTTGTCTTTCTGAGGGATTTGCTACAGGTACCACAGATGCACTGGAATTGACTTTATCCTCTGTCCAGTTGGGGTTACGCAAGACAACAAAATAAGTCAGGGCAACATGACCTCAGAAATTTGTTCCTCAGAATGAGAGGATTTTAATTAACCATGAGCTCTAAAGGGAGTTTTGAAAGAAGTCCACATACAGTTACAGTAAAAGGGCATTCTGGCCATTTTGCCTTTTAAATTAATTTCCACATGGAAAGAGAGCAGGGAAAGGGGAAAGGAGAAAGGAGAAGCCCTTTAGAAGCAGGAAGGGGAATAAAGACCCATCCTTATCAGATGCCAGGGAAACTTGTCTCTTGGTGCCCACCAAAACTGATCGGTACTGAAATCAATATTAGAGTTCATTCCTGCTGCTTCTGTAGACACTGCAAGTTGTCAGATTAAGAATGCTTTTTAAACACATTAAAATATAATATTTAAGGCACTTTCCTCTTTTTGTATTCACCTGATTCTAGCACCCAACACTCCATTATATTCTCCTGCTGTACAGAAACATCACAGATTTTCTTTGTAGATACCCCAATGTGTGTGCAGTGTTGAAGAGGAGCATGCTGGTCAGCAAGGAGTGTGGGTAACACTTTAAAATGCTCAAAACAAGACCCCTGCTGACTGACTGTCAGAAGCAAAATCTAGTAGCTGATTGCAAAGCATAGCAACATTATTTGTGCCTCTTAGTACTTGGCTGCCATGCTGACTTCTGTCAGGACATGGTACCTGAAAGTCTGAGCTGGTAAAGCCCAAGTAGCCTCTAAGAAGCACAGAGCTGCCTCAAGCTGAGTCCCAGGGAATAAGAAAATAATTTGAGGCCTTGAATCAGCACTTGGTACCTTTTAGAAGCAGTTCCCTCGGCCCTTTAAGGCCTCCTTTTTCAATTAAAAGAGTGCCGTACTGCGAGTGTGAAAAGCTGGCAGTGGTGGGGCTACCACTGATGCAGCTGCTGCTCCTTGTTCCTCCTCCACTCAGTCACACTCCCAAGGCAGCTTGCTTCTGCTCAGGAGGCCTGTCTTACCCACTGCTACAGAAAAGGGAAAAAGTAATAAATAAGTGGGTGGGGGAGAGAAAGAAAAAGCCTTCTTGTTGCACTGGGAATTGTTTTTGGAAGTGTATTTATAGTCCTTTGTCGTGGTTTAGCCCCAGTCAGCAACCAGGCACCACGCAGCCGCTCGCTCACTCCCCCCTGGTGGGATGGGGGAGAGAATCAGAAGAGTAAAAGTGAGGAAACTCATGGGTTGAGATAAAGACAGTTTAATAGGGAAAGAAAGAGCCATGCACACAAGCAAAGCAAAACAAGGAATTCATGCACTGCTTCCCATGGGCAGGCGGGTGTTCAGCCATCTCCAGGAAAGCAGGGCTCCATCACGCGTAACGGTTACTTGGGAAGACAAATGTCATCACTCCCAATGTCCCCCCACTTCTGTCTTCTTCCCCCCAGCTTTATATAATGAGTATGACGCCATATGGTGTGGAATATCCCTTTGGTCAGTTGGGGTCAGCTGTCCCGGCTGTGTCCCCTCCCAGCTTCCCGTGCACCCGGCACAGCACGGGAAGCTGAAAAAGTCCTTGACTAGTGTAAGCGCTACTGAGCAACAACTAAAACATCTCCGCATTATCACCACTGCTTCAGCACAAATCCAAAACACAGCCCCATACTAGCTACTGCGAAGAAAATTAACTCTATCTCAGCTGAAACCAGGACATCCTTTTACAACCCACCAAAACAAATAAGCTCCCAGCGGTCGTGAGTTTGTTCTGGGCAGCCCACCTCTGCCATGCAGCTGGAAACCAGCAGTGCTGATGCTGGGGATGCATAGCGAGAGCGGTGAGCATGGAGCTGCAGCTTGTGGCGTGAAGAAAAGCCTGTGTGCCATGGCTCCTGAAGTAGGCAGCAGCAAGCTAACCAAGAGTGTTTTGCAGAGTCAGGTCAGAAACAGCTCCCCACCCATCTTCTAAAAACCGTTATCCTACTTCTTGCGGCGAAGTCAGCCCCAGACATTACACTACTCCATTTGGTGGCCCTCTTGTTTCTTACGTTTCTTTGTGCTAGAATCACCCTTTGCTTTTCACAACGGGATGGTGAACCCGAAGCCAATAAGAACATAAACCAATATTGTGGTCCTTAAATGGTGAAAGACAGGATCTTACATTGCAGCTTCAGGCACACCAAGAGTATGGAAACCCCCAAAATCCTACTGTTCAGGCAAGGAGGCTCTATATATAAATGCACCAGAGTACTGCAGTCAGGGGTGGTAATTAACAAATAAAAAATAACATCTGTGACCCTTAGGAAACACACAAACGTAAGCAACAGTTTGGTTATAACATCTTCCTTGGCCCATCTTCCCTTAAGCCAGCCTGTTTTCAGGCTATGTGTCTGCGGGCCCCTAGCCCCAAAAACTCTGAATGCAAGTGAATATGTGCAAGCTACACCAAGTTTCAGGGTCTTTAGAAGGACCATGAAAGATCCCTTTTGGGGTGCAAAAAAAAGGCCCATTTGCCAAATCCATTAGCAGGAATGGATTAGCGCATATAGGAGGCAGGATGCCTCTTTGGGGAAAGACAGCTTCTAATATATGTCTACCAAGATACGCTTCCCAGCTGTTAATTTGTATATTAAAGAACATCATAGACATGACAGGGATTCCATCAGCCTTTTTAATTTTTGCCTAGGGACTTGCTATGGACTATTGATACACATAACACTACTCAAGCAGATGGAAAAGACTGGAAAGAACACTGCTCCCCTGATTTAAATTCCTTCCTTTCAGCCTTTTGCAACCAGTTTATCTGGTTCATGGTCAGTGCATGCCACAGGAGATGGGTGTTAGTGATCTGCCCTTCCAGCTCCCATGTCCTGTGTTTGATCCACTGAGTGTTTAGTGTTGGGCTGCCACTCAAGAAGCAGAGACCCCCAAGTTTCGCATGTCTCTCACAGCTCAGCAGCCGTGCCACTGGAGCTGGAGGGGTTGTATAATAGGTTCTCACCCTCTGTGGATAAAGGAAGGGAACAGAGAAGGGAATCATGTTACAACAGTGACTGGGGATTATATATAGATATATTTCACAAAAAAAGCCGAGAACCCAATGACTTTGTTGCACTCACCTAGCAGATGCTTCCTTGGGTCATGCAAAAGGGCACTTGGAAGTCAGCACAGTGCTGAAACAGAGAGGAGCCTTTTATGTCTAGAGAACAGAAGTCATGCCAAACATGTTCGGACTTTTTTCTCCCAGAATTGTTGTCTCCCCTGTATAAAATACTTTTTTTTTAAAAATATCAGCTGGAGAGTCCTTATTTTTATTTTTTTCTTTTTTTTTTTTTTTTTAAAAAAATTTTAATGAAGCTGCTGCTACTGAGATCTCTGTCAAAAACTTCCAATTATTCCCACAATATCCCTTGATGTTTGTGGGGAAATGGAGCACTGCAGTATTAATTGACCTCCTGATACTAAAGAAGACCCCTCTAGCAGAATGAGGATTAAAACTGAGAAGCTCTTGGAGTCCGGTGCTACAGTATAGAAAAAAAAAGCCCTGAAGATTATTGGAAGGTCATCAGGATGATAAAAAAACCTTCCTCTCTAGGGATGTGAAAGCAGCTGGATTAGCAAAATACCTTCATTCCCAATGCTGAGTTTATCCAGAAGTCAAAATGAGTTGTCCTCCACACAAAAAAGAATGAAACCTGGATAAATAAAGAAGGACTGCTTCTTGCTCTCCATAAATGCCTACAGGTCCCATCAGTGCAGTTGTAGTCTGTAGGCTACTGTACACCATATTGCTGAGATTTTTAAGAGCTGTTTTCAGTCAGTTTTGTGTTAAAAACCAACCAAACAAGCAAACCAGCCAAGACAGAAGCTCAGAAAACCTGGTAATTCATCTGGGAGTTCATGGACTGTGGCACTGCTCCAGCACTGCCATCACTAGTCACAGTGCCTGCCACCCTGACATCCCTCAGTCTTTCCTGGAAGGAATAAATTATCTGAGGAGGAGTAAAATTTCTCACATGGGAGAACAGGAGAAACACTCCTCTGAAAAAACAAAAGCCCGAGAGAGTAAGACTTTACAGAGTTAGACGAAATACCTATGCCTAGAAAAGTATGTGACAGAGATCCCATAAAAATGTGCAACTAAGTAGCGGTTGACTTGGTTTATCTACAAATGTCAAGTTTAATTCATCTATTTCACATAGTTAAGAGCTTGGATACACTGTAATCTACATATAAATTCTAGGACAAATAGCAATTTATACCTTATCTCCGCCCTATATTTCTGGAGGTGTTAGGTGGGAATACATAGTAGAGTAGCATTTCTGCCCTTGAAAGAAAACCCATAGTCAATATATGGTTGTGCTGCTGGCACAAGTTACACTGGTTGTTGCCAGTTTGATAGAAATCTGTAAGAAAACCCCTCTGTGCAGTGCCCCTTGAATCTCATTTAACTGCGATGACCAGTCCTGTAGCCTTAACTTCTTTCACCAGTATAAAAGGTTATTGTATTTTTTGTGGGGAGAGTGTGAAGTGGAGTAAGAAGATAAAAATTAAAGTCAAGAACAGCAATGTGGTCAGAGATATCCATCCAGTTAACCATATCACCTCTTTAACAATTCTGTGCACGAACAATAGGGTAGGTTTTTGGCATATTTAAACTCTTCACACCAGTTAATGACAGAGTCCGGGCAAGGTCCACCTGCCTGACTCAGTGCACATCAAAATTGCCACATGACAGAGAGCTAAGAAAATACACCACATGCCTTGAAGAAGTGAAAAAAGGAAAACTCCTGGCATGGTGTGAATTAGACTCCCATCATGGCTGGGAAAGGGTTGAGCTTTCAGCTGGATCCCAGAAAAACATGGTGAAATGGACTTTCACCACTGGATTGCTTTCTCCCAAGGCAAGAGCAGTCCTGGTGTCTGCGCTGCCTCACCACTGGTCACAAAACATAGTCCCTGGGTTTAGAGGCTGCATTTGACCTGACCGTGACTTAAGGGCTGGGAACAGGCTGCACTGATCTGGTTTGTAGTATTTTGGGTGAGGGGTATAAGTGTCAAATAGTCCAATTCAGATAGCCCTTTCCCAAACTTTCATACATTTATGTATGTGAGCTGTTTGAGTTTCATGAATAACACGCTTGGACTGGCAGTCTCATAGAGAAGAGATTGGTTTTCCTTGTTGCTTTACTTGTCTGTAGCTTTCTGCCTACAAAACCTGATTCATCACTCACTGAAGCTGATGGGAATGGTCTTTCCATATGCTGGCTGGAAAACAGGCTGTCTCATTCATTTCTGTGGCTTGGGCTTCTGTAGAAAACTTTAGAAGGTTATATACAAGTGACCTGCTAAAGCGGCCATCATTTCAACGGGACTAGCTGGCTACATCCTTATTAGCAAATTGAATGTGTCAAGGACCACACTTTGGCAATGAAGTCAGCGCAGAAGAGTCTGCATCCACACTGTTGGTCTTTCTTAGCCTCCCAATCAGGGTAGTCATATACAAACTCTTTTGGGTATGGTCCCTGACCTGTGCTAACTCATAGCCTGAGCATATGGAGTACGGAGAGTACGAGTTACCCTAGGCCAAAACTTTCCCAGAGACTGTTGTGATAATTTGAAAGCATGCCTAATTATGTTGCAATGCCGAGGAACGTCTTATGGTTTTAAATAGTATAGATATAACCTCTGTCTGCTTAAGTTGAGACCCAAGCATAAATATTGAATACAAGCTTAAATGATTACCCTTTTTACTTTATACTGATGGAAAATCTTACTAGATGTTTCATCTTAGCCTTTTTGAAGTAAAGTCCTATCCTGAAAGAAAGCTCAGCCCACAAGTTAATCAGAGGCTCCTCATTTACTGTATTTCACTGTAAACCAGTTTGCTTAGTTTTTAAAAAGAGGAAGGTGCCTGTGCTTTGTTGCCATTTTAAAATTCTGTTTAACCTGGAACATGACATAGGACGAAAAACTGCAAATTTGTCCATGATGAATAGAAATAGAAATACTGTAGCTGACAAATTCAATCTATTAATTCCTGCAGGGTGTTGCAGGGAAGGACTTGGTGATGATAAAAGTGTTTACACTTCTGCTGAGGATGTAGTAGCCACAGAGGCATCTAAAAAAATACTGGAAAAAACCACCCAATGGACTGTAAATAACACCCACAATTTGCTAAGAGTAAATTCTATAAATATCTTGAGAGTTATTCTGTCGATACTCATTTAAATAGCAAAGCTGAAGTCATTCAGACTTTTTGGGTAGGATAAAATTTTGTTTGACACAGCCAATGACTGTAACCAGACATGATATATTGTTCTGCGTCACCTCTGGTTCAGTGATATATAGGGGCATTGTTGAAACAGCAGATTATTAGAGAAGTTAAAAGCATGATAAAAGGCAGTAGGATAATGCCAGATTTGTGATCCGAAGCTACATGACAGAATGAGTGCAGTTTTGAAAGCTTCAGCATCAACCAGAATAGAAATGCAGCTTTTAGTATTTTGGTAATAGTGTTATTAACAAACTATCTCTACCCCATACCAAAGTACTTAATGTCCTATAATAACATCAATTAAAATACAATAATGGACTTAATAATGTGGCCCATAATGGAAAAAAAAATTAATGTGGATTATCTCTTTATACCCAAGAGAAAAATTCCAATGAAAGATGCTATAATGAACATTACGCTAAACATCCTTAATGTAATATGAGTTAGAAATATGCCAGGGCAGAAAATAGTGTGGATAAAGTCAAAGCCATGTCCAGAATGTTCATCAGTTGCTTTGCTTTTAGTTTTGAATACATAAATCTTCAAAGACACCATTAGCAAAAGCCAGTCATTGGCTGATGTCGGTTTGAGCTGCACTTCCAAGCAAAGATCCCATCAAGTTTAGCCTTGCCAAAGGCAGGTCATCTTGGTGGTTTCTTTCAGGACCTGCCTCTCCCAGTGGCTACTCTCACATCAGTTGGTATTGGCACAGCAGTGACAACAGTAGCCATTCTGGGTAGTCCAGGGGCCCTGATCCAGTATTGGCACTCTAGGATGAGGCTGATTACTGCTGGCTTCATGTGACTGCTCTGCTTTATCTGTAATCCCAGCTCTTTAGAGACCAAGTTCTTTTTGCCTAGCCTTGGGCACAAAGCTTGGCTTTCTGCTGGAGACATGTCTTCATAAGGGGGATATAAGAGGTACTGGTCAAATAGCACATTTGGGATCCAGCAGCCTAATGTCCTGTTTGAGAAGCTAAGGCTTTCTGCATATGTTAACGCTGCACAGAGCTGTGCTGTTGGCTAGGGTTACACAGCAGATCTTTGAGTTCTGTATTGGTTTATATTTAAGAACCCATCTCTAAATTATAGTAAAATATAGGTTAAATTATTTTCCTCAGCTTGCTTATTCCGACAGCATAAATTCTTACTTGTATCTTACTGATTCCAAGACAAAGTATATCAGAATTCATGAACAATAGCAGACAGATAAGTATTTAACCCAGAAAGCAATATGCAAACCTACAAAAAAGGAGTGTTCTCTTCTCAAAATTAAAGCTTTCTGAAAAGGCACTCAACTCATTGACAAATAGCAGTGCAGAATGAACCACGCAATGTGCTAAGCAAAAAAATATATAGCACAGAAAGTAAAGAAAATGGGTGATAATTAGTTCACTCATTTACTAGCTATATGTTTCCTCTCTTAAAACATGCTACTACACTACTGTTACTACTCTGTTTTCTGTACTTGTCTCTGCTCACCTTTCCAGTGATGTGATTTAACCATTTATACCATCTGTACACCCTTGGCTGATATTTTGTTTTGTTTATTATCCATAATATCAGATTTGTATATACAAATACGTGGATAGACTTTCACATATTTCAAAATAAAAAGTGCTAATGAGAGATGCATTTAACAAAGTCATAGGATTCTCAAATACAAAGGTGCAAAGAAGGAGAACTCAGAGTGATAGGAGAATAAAAATTGCACAAAAAATACACTGACCAGGAAAATTCAGATGTGCTTTCATTTCATTCCAGAAGCAGCAGAATCCCTGATCATTCTGGCTCAGCCCAGAAACCTTTAAATTTGTCTCACGTCAGGATTTGCTTGATTTAAATAGATTTAGCTTAAGCATGTTTTCTAAATGTATGGTAAAAATAACCTCCCTTCCCAATCAAACAACTAAGAACATTATACGTTAATCTGAACAACTGCCTTTGATATAATTAACACTCCTTGCCAGGAGCCCCAGCTTTGGTGAAATAATGAAGTAGGTAAGATTTAAATCATACCAAGCAGACATTGTAATTGGCGAGTTACTGAACTTAAAAATCAACTGGCTAGACATAAAATACACTGGAGAAGTGACAGGAAGGAAAGTGATGGAAACAACAACGGAGAACTGTTTGCTGGGTGAAGGCACAAAAAGGGTTAGAAAGGAACAGAGTTTGAAATAGTTGGGCTTTGGGTCGCATCTCTGGAGCTGTGGATTCCTCTCCACATGGGGAAACCTCGTCTCCATCTCTGCTGAGCACCGTGCCGGAGTCTCTCAGCACCTCGCCAGGTCAAATCCCATTAGGGGGCTTTCAGGTATCAAAGAGATGACAGGATTTAAGCTTAAAGGAAGTAACAAATGGTCCAAGGACATGAGACAGAAAAGCTTGTCTGGTCTGGTTGTGGTCTGAAAGACATGGTGCAGGGGAGGAGGGAATAGATAAAATGAGAGCAAACCAGTTATTGAAGTACCTATGGCCTCATGTGTACTGTAACCGGAGGCATAACTAACTCGGACAAGATAATTGCTGATGCCCTCTGCTCCCCCCCTCCCTGGCCGCTTCCATGTCAGGTGATTTGGGAATTCAGAAATCTCAGCAGCTAATCTATACCATCAGATTTCTGTCACCCCTGCAGATTCTTTTTTAATGAATATTGAATGTATACTAACCCTGAGATGATGATGGTGCAGAATATTTTCAGGTTCTTGAAGGTCACAATAAATTTTGGGAGGCATTGTCAGCGTAAAAAGGCTTTGGTGTTCTTTCACCTAAAGCTAGATATAAATGCGCTATGACCTTTATTGGACTTGTATCAATGTTTGTGAATGATGTACAGCTCAGATGACGGAGAGATCAGCACCAGGGCCTTTTTCTCAGTTTGCTGCTGCGTTACAGTTTTTTGGCTGATACCTGTATAGCTGCTATTGGACAGAAAGCCTCTATAAACAGGTTGTCAAGTTTTATTAGACTACCTGGTAAATATGTTGTTAATAAATAAGGCTGTGCTTTTGCGTGGCACTGAACTCTTTGGACTTACTGGGGTCTGCAGCAGCTCAGTACTTCCTAGGACGAGACCCAAGGTGTCTGCTCTTGCTCCTATCAAATACGACTGCATTTTCATCATTGATGATATTACCAGCTGGACAAAGCTTTAAAACTTGTGGAAGGCTTTTGAACCTCTTTTGATCTATGCATGATGTAACAGCGAGGCTCTCCAATGCTATTAAGTGCATATTGTAGGAACGAGATTGCAATAGCTGATACAGACTGTGTCAATGCAGCCGAATGAGCCCCGTTCCAGAGTGTTTGCTTTCTCAGAGCCCTGGAGAGGGGTAGTTACGGGAAAATCTTGAGTTCATTAAAATCAAAGATGCTCCTGGTGTGCGTGATTGCTGAGAAAGCTGACGGCGAGTGTTCCCTGGGCAGAGAACACTGTGTGTGTGTAAGTGCATGTGCCTATATGATAATATACCCATTGTGATTTTAAAGAAAATTTAATGAATTCTAATGGCCTGACTTAATGTTTTCTGAATGCTGCACAGCAGCAAGATGTGGTTGTTTGTTAGTAGATAAAATATTTCGCTGATGGCTGAAGTGGGAATTTTTAGGAGACTTATTTATTTAATGATAAAAAATGTGTTATCGAGTCAAATGTGCTGATACTACTTCTGTAAGCTAGCCTGTCTGCTCAGTCTGATAGTCCGAACGCACATACATGAATGATGCCACCCATAAGAAAAAAGGAGTGTCAGCATCCCCTTCTGGTAATGACAAATGCTGTTTACTCCAGAAAGAGAGTTTTTTTGGAGAGGGAAAGGAATAATTTCAGGTTTACTCAAGGCAGCAGGGGATAGGGAGTCCCTCTCTCCTAGAATCAGTCTCACAGCCCCACGCCAGCTCCGGAGCCCTCTCAGCTAGACCCACCTGGGGCTGTTCGTTTCACAGCCCTCTGGTTCAGATAAGTTAAGCAATCAGAAAAGCATCTGATTTCTACCCTTAAAATTGCGTTTAATGTTGCTTTTTCTTCAAACATTTGTTTGAAAAGCCTCATCAAAAAAATAGCTGACTTTGTGGTCTGCTTTGCTTTGCCATTACACCTCTCTGGAACTGAAGACAGCGTGAAACAAGCTAAAAGGAAGAAAGCCAGTGGGCTTTGTCTCCCTGTGTCCAGGTACCCAGGGCTTGCGGACACCCCTGGGGCAGTGTTAGGCACTTAGGGGAAGTGTTCAGAGATGCTAGGACTAGAAAATTTCCAGATTTATTGCAAAGGGCCAGAGAAAGAGGAGCATGGAAAATGTTCCCAGCAGCAGACAAGCAGCCGATGAGCAGCCATCGTCCTAAGGGACTGCGAGTGGCAGACATGGCGCTGCTTCGGGCAAACCCCAAGTCTCACACTGGGGCTTTGTGGGCTTCAAGTGCTGCTGAGTCGTACATCACAGCTTCCAGGTAAGGGAGTGCTGTGCTCATTATTTCCAGCATCTTGCCCAAATAGAAACACATATCAGTAGTAATAACACAAACAAACAGAGCCAACCTGGTTTTACCATTCAAACATACCTAGAAATAATTACATTAATCAACTTAGCACTTGAGAAGAAAAAATGTTTTTCTGTTTTACCTAATGCAAGACACTTCGTAGCATGTTTGATGTGGTCTCCCAGCAGCTAATAAAAGTAAATACAGAAGTGTCTTTTTAAGAAATGCATCTTTGCTAGTAAAAAGTAGGTACTTAAGATCGAAGAGCTCAGATTCAGGCATCATCATTTTATAGTGCTGCATGTAATCTTTCAAGCTCTCGCATCTAGACAGGCGGATTCTGCCTGATTGCAGCCACAGAGGTAAGGAAGACTCTTGACAACTTTATGCCTTCTTCAGTCACTCTCTGAATGCTGGAGCCACTTACCCCTACCTTGCAAAACATCAAACATCTTCCCTCCATTATCTGCCAGCAAGATGAATCCTACCTGCTGATGTGATTGCTGCTTTCTGGCCAAGAACACACTCATTTACTGAGCACGTCATGTTCAAAACTGACCGAGGCCCGAAATAAATCCCTTGTCTCTTTACATCTCCTGTGTTGGTGTTTGGGAAAAATAGACAGAATCGCATGCCAAAGTAAAATAACATGATCAAATTATCATATAGCAACCAGGAAGAAACTAAAATAGCAACATGCTCCTGTCTCATTCTGGAGCTGGAGTACAGCCAGTTTACAATCTCTTTTTCTCTGGTGCACCCTTAACTGCGAATAAAAATCTGTTATCCAAGGGTACCTTGGAACACCACCTGTAATAGATTCCCAAGTTGTAGATAAAAGTGGAGTTAGTTACATGGAAAGGATGACCTTACATATGAGCTACAGCCCAAATTTATTCTGGGGATGGCTTTGCCACCAGTGAAAATGTATTTAACTCATCATGCTTGAAAGCCAGCCATACTTTCATCATTAGTTTAGTTTATGATTCTTATTAATATAAATAAGAATTATTATTATTACTTGTGGACAAACAAAGGTATGTTCTTTGTTGTATAAAGCATAAAAGTGCAAAGCTCAAGAGGACTCAAATCTGCTGAGCTCTTGAAAATTTTGGGCATGGAGATTCCTAGTACATGCAGTGATCACCGAGATATCTTAGTGGGGTCACTTTTCACAGCAATCTCCTTTTCCTGGAGGGCAGAGCTGGTTCCCCACTCCCTCCTTGGAGGTCTGCTTTGCTCGGCCACCCATTATGGAAGCTGGACCAGAATTTAGGTACTTCCTGACCCTAATGAACTGTATCACCTGCACTGCCAGGAAGAGAAAAAAGCAAAACAAAGGAAAAACAACCCTGTCCAAACCCTTAACTCTATTTCAAATGAGTATTAACAGAACTAATTAGTTGTTTCTGATTTGCTGAATTCAATCCAATAAATGTGGCCAGTTGGTTAATATCTTTGTTCCAGGATCAGAGAAGCATCCATTATCCAAACTAAGTGCTATTAGACAGCTCATTATACCTGAGCGATGACTATTGATTAGGAAAACCCTAGGCCCAGAGTTTGCAAAACTGAAATTTATCACCTGCCTTTCAGAGGCACCAGATATTCAGCATTGTTTGCCTCAGGGGAATCTGTCAGCGGCTTAGCACTTCTGAGATTCAGGCCATTTACTTAGCTGGGTAAATGTGGATTTATAAATTTATACTTCCTTTTCAAATTGCAAGGCTTTATATGCTTGCTAAATCCATGCCATTTCATGAAAATAAGAGATTGAAATCGTAAGGTAGGCTAATGCACTTTAGAGACCTGTGCTCAACACATTTTTCTTCTGGCTGTGCTAGTCCTGGTCCCCCTGCGGCCCCCTTTACAATTCTGTCAAAATGGGCCAGAAGAAGACATCTGCACTGACAAAGGTGGCTGGACCTGTTGGTGCCTGCTCTCCTTTCCCTAGACCCCTGGTGAATGCATTTTAGGGAGGGCTGTGGGTCCAGCTGAGGCCCTCCCTCCCTCCCTAGCAAAGCTGGCTGGCTGCAGGATGACCCTGCAGACCACTGTGCAGAGCAGGATGTGGGCACCTTGCCTCCAGCCCAGCCCCAGGGCTCCGTGCATTGCAGCTGGGTGCCACGGCAGCCAGCAGCACAGCGCACAGGTCAAGTCATGTCCCAGTTCCTCCTGTAAATTGCATAAAATGCTTCCTCTCGCCCAAAAGAAAGCATGCAAACAGTGTGTTTCCTTCCCTGAAGAATAGAAAAGGGGGCCATATAATAACTAATTATTCTTGTTATATAACAAAAATATTGTTATTGTTATATAACAATAATTAATTATTTTTACTAACAAAATCTGACAGAAAGTATGACTGTCTCTCTTGGGCAAATATTATCTATCATTGACAGAGGAAGAAAAATTGTGTTAACTCTAGTGGTACCAGCACTCATTTAGATCATCCTGTTAGGATGGCAATATTGCAGCAGCAATGCCAGCCATGGTTTCGTCTTCTGCTTGCAAATGACTCTGCTTTCAGACAGCGCTGCCAGAACTGACACTGTCAAAACCAACTCAGTGTTACAGGGTTTTTCCCTTTTTCTGTGACCTTGGTGGTAAATAAGTGTCTCATTCTCACAGGGAAAAATGTGAAGCATGAATTGACCCTGCTGGCCTGGCTGCTGATTTATGGGTCAAGTCTCTACCTCTTACAAGACAAAAATTTTAAGTCTCTGATTAAGAAACCCTGCTGATTTAAGGATCTCACAAGAAATGTGTGCATAATAAATTATCTACAGATGATAATTCAAATTGTTCCTTGATGATTTATATCACCTTCCTTTATTAAATTGCCTTTTTAGAAGTCTAAGAAGGGCAATGCAAACTGACAGGTGGTAACATTACAACGTCTATAACAAGTCAGCTGAGCAGCACGCTGTGAGTTTGGGGAAGTGTTTTTGGCCCCAGTTAGAGATGCCAGTAAGCAAAAGCTCAAGGAGATACAAGAGGCAAACAAATATCATTACAGGGTAAATGTTTCTCAACATCCAGCATTTCTGCCTCTTGTGTGTCTGAACCTGAGTTAATTTTTTTCCTTACTTGAGTGAAAGTTTCCAGCAAGCTGCCTGTAGTAAAGCCCTGCTCCAGTATTAATTGCCATATTAGTGTTAGTTATTAGTATTAATTATTAGTATTAGGTATTAATATTAGTATTTGTTGCAGTATTATTTGCTGGTAACAAAATGGCACTGTCCTCACTTAGGAAACACTGAGGGCTACCAGGCATCACCAAAATCTATATGTATGTGGGTTACACTACAAAGACGTAAAAATGTGTGGCAGAGTGAACAACATTTTTCCTTTCTGGGTTTAGCTTCTATTAGTAGGGGCATATTGGATCTTAAACCAGCATGCTTGGGAACCTGGAAATACCTGCTGTGCCCCCTGCCTTCTGGGAGGGGTGTGTGGCAAATAGTGCTGCAGACTGCATGTGTCTCTTATGGTCTGATGGTAGAAGGAAACATAGTGAGCTTAGTAGTGGGAACTGGGAAGTGCAAACGCACTGTTTCTAACATTGCTTTAGTGTCATGTCATATTTTTTCTCCAAGCAAATGCATGATAGCAATCTCTGTCTCCTCATCTGACATATATCAGGAAAGTATTAGAAAATACAGTTAGCCACTGTTGGTCTTTACTATGACATGTCCCAGAAAGAAGGCTCCCTTCATTTCTGTATGTGTTTCATAAGCTGATGTGAGCAAGGTCTCAGAAGGAGCCCTGTACCTTCAGCTTTCTCCAGCAGTGCCATTTTGTCATGGCTGGTTGTTAACCAGAGAGTGCAGAGCAGGTAGCAGGTGGTGGCCTGGACCACAGCACTTGTGTCATTGCAGACATTAGGGGTTAAGGATCTGCTCCCAGTCATAGAGTGAGCACCATCCCAGGTGGGGATCACATAAGCACACAAAAGAAATCAGAAAATGGTGTCTGCATTTTGAAGGTGCTAAATAAGTGGTAAAGATAAAAGGCACTGTTCCAAATCTGCAGTAGTTTCACAAAGAAATTGTGCTGTTCCTATGAAACGTTTGCTTTGCAATTGCTTAAACCCTGGGGTTTTTTATTATCTAGCCAATACATATGCCAAAAATGAACAAAACCATATTCTGGACTTCAATAATTTTCACATTCCATTGCCTGTAACGAGTGTCTTCCCTGCAATAACTTAGTAAGCCCAGCAAAACAAGGCTTCAGCAAATGCACTTAAAATGTAATTAATATACAGAAAAAACAGACCATAACAGCTTGTGCAAGAAAAATTGCTTTCTGCAGGAGGATTTCTCTATTTTCCACAGGGAAATCCTGGGAGACGTATGTGTGCATGCTTATGCAGTGCATACACAGTAAAATCCAGTGTGTTCTGGACACGCAGGGCTTTGCTGAGCTTCCTGAAATGCTACTCAACACACCAAGTCCAGCCTGATGCTAGGCACACAGGAGTCAATGCACCTTCGCTGTACAGCATGCATGCTCTGGCTCGGGGTCTGTCAGGTCTTGGGCCAGAACCGCTGCCCCAAGAGAGCCCTCAGATGGCCTGAAATCCTGGACAACTGCCCTAAGCAACATTTTTAAGGCTAGAATAAAGTTTCTGGTTGGAAAAAAGGCACCATTGGGGCAGCAGGAGTGGTGTCTGCTAGAGATGCTCGAGGACTTACAGGCCAAAACAGCACAGGCAAGAAAATCAAGCCACAGTTACACCTGTCTTCAGAGGATGTTGAAAGTGTTTGTGAATTGCTTTTTTTAAATTTGTGAATTTTCTTAATTTATGAACCAATTGTTTTACAGCCCATATGAAACTGCTGTTGAACCACAAAATTGTATTAGCACATCTCCGTGCTGGGACGGTGACCATTTATCTATAAGACTGGCTTGTCCATAGCCAGAAACCTCCTATAACACTAACTTATTCAGTCACAGCAATGAAATAGCATTTCTCACCATCCAATCTCATTATGTTCCCCTTCACTTGATTCTAATTTTTCTGCTATATTCTCACCTCAGAAATCTCCTCAAGTATCATTTTCCTTTCAAAAGGCTCTCCAATTTAATTCAAAACTGCACTCCTTCCCTGAGCTTCTTTATCCTTCCTGACCTCTTAATGTCTTTCCAGTCTCCCCCCATTTGCCTCTCCTCTTCTTACTCTATTATCAGGTGCATTTCTGTATATGTGTGCATATATATGCATGAACATAGTTACCATGATCCTTCTCTAAATCTTTCATTAATTTTCAGGATCTCTGGATTACTAAGACAAAATACATAGGTAAATTGAACAGCTCCCTGGAAGCACTCGAAGGAATCAGCTGTATAAAGTTGTCAAGGTGGCACTTGCCAAAGACAAAAAGACAATGCTTGTTTCAGACTGTATTGGTGCAGATAAACTGATGGGCTAATACCAGGGCAGACACTTTCAACAGGTTTTATGACAAAGCCAGCCAAAGAAAAAGAGCTACAGCCACTGAAAAATGTCCAAAAGCACCAGAGAAAGCAGGTAAATGCATGTGTTAGAGAAGCAGCGAGTGCAGCTCTGGATAGGGACAGACTCATGGAGGAGTCGTGGTGCAAAGACCCAGGCACAGACAGAGGTGTGTACGTACAGTACAGGCAGAGGCTCTAAATCATACCAAGTGGGACTGTGGCTCCAGGTAGCTAGCTGGAAAAAATGAAGTGTGGGAACTGAAACCATGAAGACATCATTTCCTAAAGTGTTTTTAAAGCATGTATTGCAATGTGGTCCTTTGCTTACGTTTAAAAAAAATATTATTCTTCCATTAGCCTTCAGTGCAATCTTACTGGTTTCAGACAGTTTTGCCTAGTCATAGGGACTTTTGCATGAAAAAAAGTGGGCAGCCTATAAACCCTGGTATTTAATTTGTGTATTTTTCTGCACTTTTAGGGGTGAAATTAACAACAAATCAGTCTTATAATTAATTACATCTCTCTATGAATTTAAACTGTTTTGCAGTTACTTCTCTAGATTTCTCATGTGGATTCTTTAGCATTTAGTTTAGTTCTCTTCTTAATGTCTACCCTAAAAATATAGTATTCTTATAATGCAACTGTTAGTATTTCTCTAAATAGGTCTCTTAGATTCTCTCTCAGTAGGAGTATCATCATCTAGTCTATCACGCTTTTCTTTTGCTCTCTCGAAGTCTGTTGTGAAAATTATTCAGTCGTAAGTTGAGCTTCTTTCCTTATTCTAGTGAGATGTGAAGAAGAAGATGAGAGAGAATTATTTTCAAGAGTGGAGCTGGAAGAATGAAAATAAAAGCTAAGAGCTGAAAAATTAATGTTATTTATTAAAAAATGTAAATGCTGGGATCCAGGATAAGAAGTGAAGAAAATGGCTATTTACCAGCTCTTCACTTCAATAGCTGCCAAAGATTAAAGTGAATAATGAAAAGAAGTTTCAGAGCAGAAAGAGCAATGCCAATTCATGAAGTGTTCAAGGTCAGGTTGGATGGGGTTTGAGCAACCTGATCTAGTGAAAAATGTCCCTGCCCACGGCAGAGGGCTTAGACTAGATAATCTTTTAAGTCCCTTACAACCCAGGCCATCCTGTGACTCCATGATTGCAGGATTTTCATGAAGGTATTTCATGCTAGCATTTAAAATGGCCTTAATGAGAGCTGAAGGTGCCTCACTGATGGTGATGTGGCAAAGCAGGCAGGCAGCCTGCCTCCCTGGTCCTCCCAGCCACCAGCCTCCCTTTCTGTACCAGTCATCCCCTGCACTGCTCGGAAACAGGGGCAGAGCCTGGGAAGGGTAATATTCCCTGCTCACCAGTTGCAGAGCTCCTGGTTGCACTACCATAGGTATTTCTACAGGTATTTCTACCAAACCCTCATATTCAGGTGGAAC
>VZTV01107577.1:0-25632 GCA_013400875.1 Anhinga rufa
CTATGATTCTATGTGTATATATGGGTGAATTGTGGAAGATCAAAATTATGAGACAATTTGGGTCCAAAAATTACTCAAGAAACCCTGAGAACTGATGATGTGGAAGTGTGTGTGCAGGGTGGAGGGGAAGGAGACAAGAAGAGGTGGCCTGAGCTGCCTTCATGCCAAGTGTGTCATCTATACTACTGGTTTGTCATGAATGGGCCCTCTAGAGCATCAACAGCAACATAGAACCTGGGAAGTGGAGTGGATATAAGTACAATTAATAAGTCTTAGGACTTAGAAAACATTGCCAGTTATGAAAATGTTGGGTTTAGCAGGCAGGTCATGTGAGTTTGAAGGACTTTGCTCATGGAGGAATGGGGAGGGTGTATAAATTCAGAGAAGCTCCTGCAGAGAGAGAAAGCCTCCATGTATGATATTTGTATTGGGAAAGCAGCAGGAGCTGGATTTAAGAACAAGAAGAGGAGACAGAGGGGTCTGCTGCTCTTTACCACACTGTGGCAGATATGAGTATAGGTGCACAGATGTCCAGGGAAAATTAATCTGGGAAGAAACACTGATTAGGTGAGTCATTCCTCCAGGTCCAACAGCTGAGATGCCTCAAGATAGCTGGGTGACAGGCAAAAGGAAACTTGATTTTATGTCTGATCATATCACCAGGACCCAAGACTTGAGCCCAGTCTGATACTGCAGCCCACTGGTTCACACCACCCTCTGGTAACCTTGTTTCTGATGGTGATGGAGGCTCTCATCTTCCTGTATGGCCTGTAATACTTCTTTACCTTTCAGCTTCGTTACTGTGAAAGCACGTCATGTTACTTCTGTGGAGGTAGCAAGACCAATTTAAGCAGGTGAGTGCAACAAACCCACTCTCCCCTAGGACCCACAGCCTGGCTCCTGAGCATGTCCATGTCATAAGGGTCCCTGCGAGAGCTGCTGTGGTTTCTGGGCAGAGGCATGCCAGCAGTTCCCCTGGGTGAGAAGGAGACATGGAGAGGCAGGTCTCAGCTCTGGGCACACTCTGACTCCAAGCTTCACACCAGGTTTTTGAAGCCATTTGGTAGAGAGTCACAAAATTCAGATTTGACTGGGATTTCTAACCTTCCTCAGCATTTACAACTAAAGATCTGAGAAAAGGCTCCCTGGTTTAAAACACTCCAGCTAAAACTAACAATGTTCCTCATTAGGAAACCTGCATAGAGTATTTATTGCAAGATGGTTTTTTTATCCAGACCCTGCTCCTCTGATCACAAAGCTCAATGCACCTCTTGGGGGGAAAGCAGAGGCTGGGCAGGCGTGTTAGCAACCTTTCTGAAGCATACATGTGAAAACTCTAGCAAAAGCCTTTGTACAGAAGTACAAAATCACCAAAACAACCATAGAAACAGCTTCTGAAACTTGCATCCCAATCACTCCCTTTGCTGCAAAGTTTAAGCTTTAAGAGCTTTGAGGCTCAGTGCCTCACGTGTAGAGTTGCTATAACCTCATGGCATTAAATACAACTACACCAGTAATAAATTCAGCCTAGCAGCTTTGCTTTTGTTTTGTTTCTGATAAGATATTTGGCGCAGGGTCTTTTCAGTGTACATCCACTTTCATTATTTTTCCATTGAATATACAGTAAATATCAACTAACAAAAGGACCATCTAATTAAATCTTTTGCTTTGAGTATCTGTGAAATGAACTGGGGGAGTGCAAAGAACACATAGAAACTTTATTCGTTTTCAAATGCAGTCACTTGATTTAAGCTACATTTTGCAGTTTGTACAGGCTCTATCAGGACATGTTTGCCCAACAGGCCTTTCAAATTGAATAGTTACCATACACTTATTGTCAGGCAAACACACAACATGATTTTGAGAAATTAGGGCAAAACTCACCTTGATCAGTAACTCGTTTGATCAAACATTATCTACCACAACCAAAGCCTATTACAATAGTGGTTTTGCAGTGTATGGCCGTGAAGCTCCTTCCCAGGTGACAAGCAAGCAGAGGAAGGTCTGCTGATGTTTTAAACAAGCCAGTGCCTAGGAACGTTTGTGCCTCCTGGCTCACGTGCAGGTGTAGGTGGCGTGGTTAAAATATGAGCAGTTGCAAAACTATGCTCTGGGAGACAAACTGTATTCCTTTACATGCCTTTCAGAGGAAGGGATAAAATAGGGCTACTCATGATTAAATTTATTTGACCCTGAGAAGTTTAGATGATCAGAGCTGCCCTCAGCTCTGGTGATACACTGCATTGACCTCCACACTCTTATGCAAGATGTGCTGCATGTGGGGGTATAGCCAGGGCTATTGCTGTTGCATCAAATCTCCCTTCAGCGTGGTGCGACTGCTCTGCGGAGGACACTCACACTTTGTTCTTCAGCAGATGTTCTGTAACTATATCTGGCTACAGCCTTCCCTGAACCATGCTGGGTGTAGCAGGTGATACACCAGCAGCAATAAGGAATAATGTGTTTCAAAAAGCATATCCTAATTAACTTTTAAATGTTCATTTTGCCTAGCACCAGCCTCATTAGGTCTGTGTGTGTGAAATATTTGTTTAGCCAGGTATTATACTGCTAATCATGAAGACTGGCTTGTTGCCTGGATACTTCACCCAAGCCACAATGTCACGACTACAAAAGCAGAACTAAAAAACAACTCACTCCTTTATCTTCAAGATTTTCTCACTGTGCTGATCCCTGCACTGCAGGAAACTATATTTCTTGAGCAACACAGAATGAGCTCTTGCTACACGTGATGTATCCATGAGAGATTCAGGTCATATTTTAAATTTATTATTCTGAAATTATCCTTTCTGATTTCTTTAAAGTTTGAAATGCCTATTTGTCTCCTGAGTACTTTCTGAAATGGAACAAGTTCCTTTCTGAAATAGAAAACATCAGTGCTGTAATGCAACAGTACTTAGGCCTTTGCACTTTCCCACAACTAGGCAGTTTGCACAAGCTCCCCATGAAACAAAGAGCTTATACCTCAGTTCTCGTCTCATGGCTGGGGAAACAGAAAGATGTCTCCATCCAAACTGGGCCCCCATTGACCCTATTTCTACATTCAGATCTACCAGGTTTTAGCCACTCTATTGGCTAAATGTGAGTGACATTAAAAAGAAAAAGTGGGCTAAACAAGGGGATCCTGTTGCTCGGACTACTGGGCTGCAACTCTGCCATCCTTTCTTACAGATGCCTTTGGAGGACAAACCCCATATCACCCCATCTGTGCTGCTCCAAGGACAGCCTATTAAACTGCCAAATTCAACACTGCGCTGGAGGATCCTTTACGCGCCTTCCCTTTTCTGACTAGCTTCACTGTATTTGGATGCACCTTTTTCAGCAAGGTGTTTTCCCTGAAAAAGTTTGTCCAGCTTCAACAGGTGGAATGCCAGGAACACCACAAAGGACAAGGAGCAGTTGTCAATGCACCATTTAAATAGCCTTTAGATATATGCAGTACTTGGTCCTTCAAAGGCTGACTGGGCCTGATCTCAACTAAGAGAAGACTACACTGCTAGTCCGGCTCATGTTTTCCTACAAAGTCCATGTCTCCCAGCCATTCCCCTTCACAGATATGTGAAACTTTGTTGAAGCCATTAGCCATGTAATGTATTGTTTACTGCCCTTATAGCCATTTTTCCTTAATTAAGTGCTGTGGACAGTGATGACCTTCATCTACCCTCTGGGTATTTTCCACAAATATGCACTTGAGTGTCCAGGTGAGATAAGATCACTGCCAGGGTTGGTCTTTAGGAAGAATTAGCTAAGGGATAATATAACCACTAATGGCCAGCAATCTTCCAATCAGAGCATGTTGCTCTAGAAATCAGCTCTTTCAGACCAATGCTGAGGGCAAAGGTCCTAGTGTAACTTTGGATGGAGCCAGAGATGGAGTTTTTCTGGCACAAATAAAAAGTCATACCCTGGACAGGGAAGGGCAGGGCCAATCTTTGGGATGTGGGAAGCTGAATTTTTAGGTAAGTAGTGTTGTCTGCCTGACTCCTTAATGCTTTTGAAGAGCAGACAACACCTTGTTCAGCCATCCCAAGAGTAGGGGTTAAATGTGAACAAAACACACCCAGGGTTACTCTGGGCAGCCCAGTGCATCCAGGCTCTCGCAGGGCCCGAGAGGCAAGGCATCCCCAGCTGCACCTCATGCCGGGGGAGCAGGTCTATAAGAGCATGACTTGGCTCCTGCTTGTTGCAGCAAGAGGTGAGGGGTGAAGGTGATTGGGGGGCCAGACCCTGCACCCAGCTCTCCTGCCATCCCCCTCTCTGTCTTTCCAGCTGCGGTCTTATGCTAGCAGGGGCCAGGCACCCATTCAAGCAGGACCAAGCTCAGCTTAGGAAAGGTCAGATAAGCTCACATGCTAAGAAGAGCAGGACGAGTCATTTGATGGCTTTAAAAAAGAACTGCGTGAAAGAATAAAAAAGAAGCCATAACAGCTTTTTCTCAGCAGCTGACAAGGGACTTCTCAAAGTACTAGAAAAACCTCACCTCAGAAAAACAGTTCTAATTTGCAAACGTAAACTGACCCTTGGATGGAGGCTCTTAGCTTCCCCATGTAACCAACAGAGACTAATACCACCTCCTCAGTGCTTCTCCTGACCTAGCTACAAATTTACTGTATGAGGCTGGGTGAGTAACTTAATTTTGCTTTCTTTGTACCTATATCTAGGACCCTACAGAGCCTATGGATAAATGGATATGTCAGTACACAGACATATATCCCCTACATGTCCATATAATACAGTTTAATATTTGAATTTTTAATGTAAAAGGATTCAATTCTTTCAATGAATAAAACACAGGGCCGTATCAGTGCTCGGTGTCCTTGCAGAACAGAGGTGTCCTAATACTTAATTCATGTTTGCACAATAAACTGAAGGCAGAGGCTGAAAGATGCCAAATGCTGAAGACTTTGTTGAAGGTTTTACGCAAAGGTGCTTTGTGGTGGCCATGTCCCCACAGCTCAGCTGCTGGAGGATGCCCAGCACCCCTTCACATGGCTCAACTGTGCCTGGAGGAGGGAAGGGGGCTCTGCCTTTGAGCCCCCATGAGAGCTGGGACAGAAGCAGCACCGGCAGCGGCTGAGAGTTTGGGGGAAGGTGGAATGTGGATGACCCACTCCCACCATGGTCCCCTGCAGCACTGCAAAGAGTCTTCTCACTGCAGGCACAAAAATGCTGAGCTAACCCAACCGTGGCTGATGAAAATCTGATTTCAACAAGGCAAAAAAAACTCTCCTGATGAAACTTGGCTGCACACTGAATTAGCAGTGGCCCTGGAGCGATGTTTAGAAGGACACAGCAAATGGGAGTGTGCTTAATTAAAGTTGACAGTCATGATGGCACTGCCTGTAATAGTATCAGGAGATTATCGGTTACAGGCCAGTGCTACAGGATGGGTGACGTCCCTGCCAAGGTGTGACCCTTATGCCAACTCTGTCAGGCCAGATCTCAATTTCTTCTCTTTAATGATGACCATCTCGTGTTGATAGGGAAGTGAAAACAGCTTTTCCCCTCCTGGTCTCCATCTCCAGCTGCTCTCTGTACCATGCAAACAGAGATTATTGAGAAATCCAAGTCAAGGTTTATCTAACTGATCTGTAATATAATAACAAGTAAATGAACGAAGGTTAGAGGAAAGAGCTTAAGCGGGAGGAGAAGGGATGCATCCTCTCCTCTTCTGATTCTGGTTGAGTATTTTTATATTTACCTATTTAACCTATATCCAGGTTAAAGCAATGGGGCATGGGTTGTCAAGTTAGCATATCACTTTTGTGATAGGAGGTTGTCAGGGAAAGCAGCATTGTGACATGTGCTGGGAGGCTGCATGGGCACAGTACCTGGCATGCCCAGAGCATCCTGCCTGCACAGCATCCCCTCCTTGAGAGAACATTTCAAGGCCTCAGCTGTTGCACACTGTATTGTCCCCCTGAAGTCAACACTTACTCACATGACCACTCTGGGTCTGGCTTCATAATTTGCTTCCAAGCAGTCAATGATGTGTGTTGAACACCACTCTTCTGGCTTGGCAGAAAAGTAAAATTTAACTACTGCTTTTTACAGAAGTTGAGAGCAGTTCCCCTTCAATTTTTTTGTGTCTACTACTTTTTCTCAAAAAGCTCCAGAATCTTAATTACAGCAACATTTCCCAGTGCAGTTAGAGCACTCTGAGTAGGGTAATGAGGTGCATGAATTAACAGTGACATCGACTCATGTCTCCAGTCAATACCTTCATATCTATCCATTGAAGTAAGTGCATTTTAAAATTGCTCCCAGCAGAATTTGGTATATGTGTGCATTGCAGCCAGAGGACCCAGCCAGATGGGTTCAAACCCTGTCCAAGGCAGGTGGGAATTCAAGTGAGAAAGGGGAGTTTCAAGAGATTGTCAATAAAAAAGAGATTAGTAGCTTTCAAACTGGGCTTACCACTTCCTTGGAAACACAACGTAGTTCCTGCAAACGCAGGAGGTCTGGGGTTTTTTATGACATTCAGGATTCCCAAATCAAATGGCTAATGACACAGTGGGAAAATTCTAGAGAGTCCCAGTTGCAAGAGCTAACAGAAGAGCCTAGGTGACAAACAGTATCAGCTGGCAGCTAAAACCAAATGTCACCCAAAGAAAAGGGCAGGGAATAGGCTGCTCAAAGGACTGGAGAGGAAACGTGGCTCTTTCCCACCCTGGAGTCTGTGTGTTTTCCATGTCTGTGCATCCTGACAATACAAGTGAGGCTGCAGAAACAAACTCTGAAGAAGCAAAAAGCCACCTAGGGAAAAGGTCTGAATATTGGAACACTGCATTATTGGAAACAATGGGTAAGGGTGAACATGCCTGACTTTAGACTGTCAGAAAAACTGAATAAGCTCCTTCCCACCACAGCAGGTCAATATTATATTTGGAGATTAAATCATACATAGAAGAATGGGGGGAAAAACATTCATACCGGTAGAGATATTAGCTGATTATATGAATATATTGTTGATAATATTCTAAGATTATCTAAAGAGTTTTAGCAGGTCCTTAAAGCTCACATCTCCCTTTTACATCCCCATCTAGATATGAGCAGTGCAACTGGCTCTGAGTTTGTTATGGGGTTCAGAAAGACAGGATGCGCATACCGCACACTGCTGGGTAGTTTCAGTAGTGCAACAGCCAGTGACAACACCAAAATGCTGTAACTGAGAGCATTTCTCAGCTCTCAGTCCCAGGGACATGCATTAACCCATTCCACTTCCCCATCCGGGAGCATGCAGGAGGGAAACTACTGTGTCTCAGTCAGAAAGGAGCCCTGGTCCTTGCAAGAGAAGAGAAAAGCAAGGTCAGTCAGGAGACCTTTACAGGATCAGGCAGGAAAGAGAGGCCCTGGGCAGAGGGCTTGTTAGCAGGGACCAGGAGATGTCAGTGAGAAACCCCTGTCCTGTGGTTTGGACTCACTGGTGTTGTAGGGAGCAGGGCGCTGGGTTTACTGGCAAAGCAGTGGGATATGGCAGAAAAATGCACAGTTCCATCCTCAGTTCCTTCCCTAACAGAAACAACCTGAAATTAAAAATACCTTTTTTCCAAATTTTCTGAATATTACATTATTCAAATGTAATAGCAGCAGGAATTAATCACATCATTAACATGCAGGTACTACACTCCTTTTTGACAGCTAGGGAACCTGGTGCAGAGAGGTTAATATAGCTTAAAACACATTTTTTTTTAAAATCAGCCTTCATTCTGGGTGCCTTTACTTCTGGACTCCATGGCCAAGACTTGCTATGCCTGATGCTAAGCAGAGCCAGACAGCCACGAGTCCAGAGAAGACGAGCAGGAACTTCCGCTGTGCAGTAGTGCTGATACTCAAACTGTGCACTTTAGTTGGACACAACAAATTAGCAAATTGTCTTTACCTGTTTCCCCCAACCACAGAAGCCTCTCAGGTCTTATGTTGGAGACTGCTGCAGAAGTGGAATTTTATTTGGGTGTTTTTCCTATGAGAGCTCCAGCAGCTAAGTGAACAGTTGATTAAAATAGTTTAAAATACCCAGGGAAGGGCTAAGACACAATCACTACTGCTCACATCCAGATCTCTGACCTTTTAGGGGCTGCTGGCACATTAGCTGGAGTGTGATTTCCAAGGCCTGACTGAACTCTTGTACAATACAGGCACATCAATGTCCACATTTTTATTCATCTCTGCAGCTGTGTTAATTTGGTAGGGTGGCTTTGCTAGGCAAGCATGGGACCCAAAATACAGCAGACCTAGAGTGCTGGTTAATGTGGGGAATTTGAGCATTTCAGATGAGCTGCCAATCACTCAGGTCCCTTCAAAGCCACGCTAGGGTCACTGCCCTCTGCCCTGAATGTGGCCGAGCTACTATCGGTAAGTTACTAATTAGCTCATGCTTATGGTGGTGAGTTTTCTTCTTCACTTTAGCATTCCAGTTCTTACTTCTTAAGGTCAAAAGTGGATCCCGAGCCATACGAAGCAATGCATTAGTTTAATGGTCCCCTGAGAGCACAGCCTGATGGCTGTACCCTTCACCCACACCCTCCTACCTCCTCCATTCCCCTGCTGTGCAACAGCTTCCTAAGGTCTGCCAGAAGCATGTACTTAACGGGATACATGTCAGGGGGGACAGGACAGCATGGCAATACCTGACACCAGGGCATGGCAAACAGGGAAGGGAGCAGAGCACTTATCACTTCTGCTAGCAATGTGCTGCAGCCTTTCATGCTAGGAGGCCACAAGGCAGTTTGTACAACCAGCCATGCTGAAAGTGGGCAGCTTGCTGCTGCTGGATGATGAATGATGCAGCCATGTGGGAGCCTGCCATGTGGCTCCATGGCTGCATCTGCCTTCTAGGCAGTGGGCGCCAGGAGCCTGGCGGAGGGTGGTGAGTGGCAGGCAGCCCAAGACTCTTCAGCTTTGTGCATCTACACAACCTGTTTCACGTACAGCTGGACAGACCATCCTCTTGTGAAGACTTGTGAAGAGATGATGGTGAAAGCATAGGGTCGCACAGCAAGGGGACAGACCCCTCCTCTGAGTTTGGGGGTTGTTTCTTTGGTCTTTCTGTCTGTTGGCTTTGGAATGGAGGAACTTCCAGTCTGATTGGAGCTGTTTGATGCCTTGGCCCTGGAGGCCAAGCCTTTTCCAGAGCTGATGCAGTGGTAAACTGCTTGTCCCAGGCCACAGCTATGAGCTGCCATGTGGACAGGTGACTGTATGATTTAAGTCATTACAGCCACAGCTCAGCACCAACTGCTCCACCTTTTTGTCAAGCCACTAGGTTAGATGTCGCAGCAGTGAAGGCAGAAATCGCTCAGGGTTGGGATTTTCGTAACTTTAGGCCAGACATAAAAGAGAGAGGAGTAGCTCACAGAGGGAAGCTGCTCCCACGGTTGGCTCCAAAATGTTCCCAGACCTCCATGTTATGCAGACTTTCAATCCAGGTAACAGCCGAGTTGCGAAACAGATGGTCCCTTTGAATTCTCATATTCCTACATCAGCCTTATGGTGCTCCCTCACATCTCTGCAAAACCAGGAGGTCCCTGATGAACGCTGACCTCTTCCTGCAAGACCTGGGTGCCGGACACCCTGCTGCAGGTCCATCCTGGGGCAGGGCTGCTTCACCGCCTGCTGCGGGGGCTCACATAGGCACCTCCAGATACAACCTCCCAGTAGTTTCAGCACCATAAACTGTATCCAACAGTGATTTGCTGCCACCAGCTTCTTCACCCACCAACTCATGGAAGCACAGTGTGATCATCACACGGCCAGGAAAGGCTGCAGAGTCCCTCTGAGTCACAGTTCTCCTCTTGCTGTCACAGATTTGTAAGGTATAAGATGCTTTCTCCACACGCACAGCTTGAGCCATATAACACACATCCAGACTTGCAGTTCCCTGCTGATCTGCACTTTCACACTGCTCCACAATGGTGTGCGACTGGGGAACACCCTTTCCCCTCACACTATTTGCTTCCCCAAGTAACCCAAGTGCTACCCTCTCTATTTCTTCTCCACTACAGGTGTCAGAACCCAGACTGCTATACACACTGAGATGCCAAAATCACTGGCTGTAGGGAGCTTTGGGTGCTCAGAGCCCCATAGAAGGCAGGGGCACCCCCCTGCCACTGAGCTTTCCTATGATTGCAGGGCTGTCTGGTGAGCCACAAGAGGGGAAGCCATGAGTCATCCAGCAGGTACAAGCATGTGGGTGGCACATTTTGCAGCAGATCATGGCTAGAGCACAGGGCATGTGGCAACATGTATGTGACTGCTGTTCAGTCAGAGCCACTGCTGGAGCTCGGCATCGAGGGGAAGCCCATGCAAACCTCCTCTCATAGAATTGCCCCTCTCTTTACCTGTTGCTGCAATCAATTGCCATAAGATCAGCTTTCAAAGAGGGCGAGTGGTTGGTATCAACCAAATAACTCATTTCCATTTCATTTATTTAGGTGAAAATATGAGCAGTTGGCACAAGGCTGCTTTTGCCACCACTGGTGTCTCTGTGGTAGCAGTGGATATCCCATCAGCAGAGCTGCGCACAGACACGTTTGAGACCCTGGAGATCTGCACCCCCTGCTCTGCCCTGTGACCAGGCAGCTGCCTGTTTGGCAGGACTTCACTCAGTGCTGGGGGCTTTATCCTTGCTGTATAAGAGGAGCCAAACTAAGTGAACCCAGAGGCCAGTGTAGCTCATTATCCTGTCCCCAGTACCAGCCAGGCAGGAGACACCACAGCCAGGCAGGAGGATGCTCTCTGCATGCACCGGACGCAGCACACTGGGCTGCACAACCTGGGGCAGCACAAGCTGCATTTGTGCTCTCTGAGCAAAACCAAACCCCAGCCAGCAGCCCAAATCAAGTGCTTGGGCAAATATCTAAGGCCAGGATAACCACAAAATGATGGTATCTCTAGTGATCAGCAGCACAGAGGCTTCCTGCACCAGCAATGGCATTTTTTTGGTTTAAGAGCCCTTGTTGGATTTTTCTTCCAAGAATGAGTCTAATAAAATTTTGAAGTCATGTAAATTTTCAGCATCCCTAACATCCTGAGGAAAGGAGTTCCACAATTTACCTCTGTGCTGTGCAACGAGGAATATCTCCATGCTTTGAGCCTGCCCATATTTCTGAATGAGAACATGATGGGGAGGCAGGGACTAGGGACCAGGATGCTGGTTTGGAGAGGCAGGATTCCAGCTAAGCAGCTGGGGCTAAGGGTTTCAAGATTCAGGATTAGATGGGAATATTAAAAGTGTCTTGGAGCAGCAGCTTTTAAAAAATTATGTAGGTCCCCAAAACTAGCCTGGGCAAGCCATGCCTATTCAGGACAAAACACCTGCCAGCATTACATGGAGCACTTTAGAATTAATTTGAAACCAGAATAGACAGTAGCAATCAGCAATAATACATGCTTGACAGTCCTTCAGAAGGATATTAGAAGTCAGCTTCTCAGGAAAGCAGTGCTCCAGAATACCAGCTGCCACCATCTCACCCCTCAAAGAGAGCACAAGAGAAAGTCTGATCTCTTTGGAAATATATAATAATCTCATGCTAATCAAGTATTCAGGGAAAAAATATCTTTTACTGGGAAACTCTGCATCAAGGTACCTATTAAAAGCATATAAAGTCATGTCTGTTCTCTGCCTCATTTGTACTGTTAAATTGCAGGTTCTGCAATACAGAAGACAGGTAATTTTCCAGGTAAGAAACATGATTAAAATTCTGACAGGTAAGAGATATTCACTGGTTTCTTTCAGCATCACAAAGGAATAAAGTTGAAATAAAGTCTGTTGAACAGATTTAAGAGGTGGTCCATGTCCTTATCTACAGTGTGCTGAGGCAAAGGTGAGAGACAGGTGATGCTATTAGCCAAGGATGAACTCAGCCTTCCCAGGTCCAGAGCATGTAGCTCAGCTTTGGCCTACAGATCGTTCTCCATCTTCAAAACCTGTTTCTCAGGCCTCAACACTGCTGGCCTGCTTCTTCTTCAAGCAGAGGAGCATGTCATACTAGTATTGCAACCAGGCACACGACTCTGTGTTGTGTAGAGTAGACCGGACAGATACACACCACTTAATCTTCCAAACTTCCTTCCTGACCACTGATCCAGACTGAAACATACAGGATCACAAGGACCTTCAGCACATGTTACCATCCTCTCCTGTGCCCTAAGTAACTCCTTCAGTTATTTAACTGACTATTGCTGTTGTTTATTCAGAGAAGGTCGGACTTCTCTTCCAAGTTTGTCTGTCCTGCTTGACCCTGTGTGGACAATGACTGGAGGCTGGATGAATGGAAGAATTAATTTCTGACAGCCAGTCACACTTTCCCCTGTAATATGGTATTTTACTGTACTGGAGTTTCCAGCCCTTCAGGGGAATAGTTTTAATGAAAAGGCATTGACATTTCAGAAAGAAGTTGTTGTTTCTTTGCATTTGACATGTAGACGTAATTTCCTTTTAAGAAGCCATATAGCCAGGGGCTGGAGTTGAAGAAGACATGAAGGGTAAGTGTTGTCCCCATGCCTGGTGCCACACTTCTGTGATGGGGCTGCGGAGACCCATCTGTCCTCTGACCAAGACAATCAGTGAATAGTGCTCAAACAGAGCATGGGTGGGGTGTAAGCAGCCCTGGAGCCATTCTTCCTTTAAACCTCTGGTTTTATAATCACAAGCATCCAGCAAGATCAAGTGCTGCAATCGATGCCAGGACACTGTCCCTTTGCGGTGCTGGGGATGGTGGGTGGCTGCAGGACTGACCCACTGCTCAATTCTGAGCTAGGGTCCCTGTGGGGCTCTGCTCTCACCTCCCATCCACCCAAAGCTGGGAAATGCTGGACCATCTCCTCTTTATGCCCATGCTTGGTGATGAGCACAGCAGGGCACTGATCATGGAGATGCCCCCTTTTGCAGCATGCTAACTAGCTTACATGTGCTTTACAGGCAGGCTTTGCACCAGAAAGCAGGTGTCGGAGTGTGCTATGGTTCACATTGGGAAATAACTGTTATGTTGTCAGAAGATTAGAAAGAATTATTTTGGTCACTTTGCTCACCCTGAGCAAGCAGCCAGCTCAGTCTAATACCATTATATTATTTTTCACCTTCTGATATTAAAATATAAAATTAATTTACCTCACTGTGAACATTTCAAACCTTTGAGTAGCCAGAACGCTAATTTTGAAAAGATCACAGGTCCTGCACTAAATAGTAATTTCAGTTCTTATTTGAACCTGTGTGGAAAATAAAAAAACATGCTGAGCAAGCCCTAAAACCTTCAGAACTCAGAAGGAAACGCTTTTTCCAGGCTCTCGGGTGGTACACCTGTTTTGCAGTGCTTGCTGCAGTGGTGCAGAAGGCTGACAACCGCAGGGCACCTGGGGTCTGTGCCTGGGCTTCAGCCTGTGGAAAACACACACCAAAACCCATAAAGTTTCAAGGAGACAACCACTAGGAAAAAACGCGTGAGGCTGTGGATTATGTGTGTGGCCAGGGCCCACAGTACTGCAGGGGTACCTGAGGTCAGGTAGTCTGCAACTGAAAAAGCAAGGTGCAGGTAACATCCAGGCAAGCTGCCCCTACTTACCTCCAGGGCCTGGCCCCAGCCTCGGTCTGTGGATGGGACCCAACAGTGACCCATTTCGAGTTAGGCCTTGGCTTCTGCCCTGACTGAAGAGGACATGGGAGGATTTTGTTGCATGATCACTGGAGACACAGGATACAGAACAGATGGGTACCTGTGGGAGACTTTTGCTAGAGCTACAGGTGAGACACTCTGCTAACCTCTTTTCTCTTAGCCTCTGATAACATATAGCATTTTCATGCCAGATAACTCATCACCCTCCCAAAGAAGCTTTAATGCCAAGGCAACTTTGACTATCTTATTAGTCACTATATTCAAAGAAACAGCCTGTGCTGAGGCACTGAACTATCAAGATCTAGTGGGAAAAAATTTAACAGTAGCTGTTGGTAGTGCCAGCACCTAAGTTTCCTGTCTGTGTCTTGACAAAGCTGCAGATTGAGTCATGTTTCCTGATATATTAATAAAAAGGTTAGGTGTGTGGGAAAGGGGGAATGGGTGGTGTTTGTTCCTGCAGAGGAAAAACAGAGAAGCACCTTGGAGTCCACAGAATTTTCCAAGCCCGTTCCTCTTTGCTTATTTAAGAGCTTTATTTTGTTTTAATAAAAGCAAGTTTACAGAGATAGGAAGACAATAAAAGGCAGTGCCATTTCCGAGTTTGTTAGTAGCGGATAAAGGTGACAGGCTGAACAAAAATCATCCACATCCTTATAATATTCCTCATTTGATTGCTTACAAATAAGCCAGTTTAATAAAGGCTCTGAGATACAAATGCCACATGGCCATATTGACAGGAGCGAGGGAAAGGAGAACACAATAATCATGTTAGCTCTATCCCTCAGATTAATTAGCTAGATAAAATACGCATTTACCTCATTCTAGACAAAAAAATATCATTTACCGACCAGCAGTTTAGGTAGGCATGCTACTGTTAAAAGCCAGACCCTACCTATCCTAACTAGGTGGAAAAGATGAGACCTGCAGCCACATGGAGGATGGGCTCCTCCTCCCCTCTCCAACAGCAGCCCACCATGGCAAGCCATCCCCACACTCCTTCAGCTCCAGGAGGAAGTGGCTGCAGGGAACAGTGGGTCCATTTTACCCCCCCAAGTATGTTTCCCTAGGACTCAGCACACCCATATTTTAAAAAAGTCCACCATCGGGGATATTTTACTGCTGTGGTTTCACTGTAATCCGTGAAACTTCATCTGCAGCGGAGGTCACAGCTGGAGGATGCAGCCTGGACCCCACCATCGGCATCCTGCCTGCTGCTGCCTTGGCTGCCTCTCAGGCCACCTCGTCCTAAACACAAACTTGGGTCTTATTTTGTCAGAAGTGTGTCACAGTTTAAACCAAACAAGACCCATCTTTAGTCTGTGACAACCTGTGGTTTCCAGGCCATTAGAAATAATTAAACTTATATGACACCAGCTCAGTGGGGAGAAACCAACATACCCAACCCTAACCTCAGCTCAGGTGAAATTACACGACACCAGATTTCTTTTTTAATGCCGTGGCATTAGTTGCTAAAATCAAGGCAACACTTGCCATAACTTTTTCATGGTCAAGTATTGAGAAATAATTTTTCATAAACATAAGTCCTTATGGCAGGGAATAGATCAACTTGGACTTAACATGATAATGACAAAAATCTCAAAAAAAAATCCTTCTTAGGCACTCAGAAGATGCCTTGAGATATCTGAAGCCTTCCTGAGGGATCACCAGAAGACATGTGGAGGAAGGTGTTGCTCAGAAGCACCTTGGGTTTCAACAGCTCCATACTTGAGGTCAGCGCCAGGTTCCCAGGGTTGGTTTGGCAGGTGTGATGGCAGATGGGTTTCCTCTTCCCGGTGCTGAGGAGGATGGAAACCCAGCTTCCAGGGGTCAACAAGGATGCTGCAAACACCTTCTCATTCCTCTGCTTGAAAGGGTCCAAGGAGAAAAATGTACATGGAAATGGATACCTCCATACTGCTGCTGAATAAAATGAGATGAAAACGGTAAGAGTTAAAGGCACATATTTTATCTATAACTCCAGAGGCCAGAGGAGCATCTGATGCCTGAAACTGCCTCATTCATCCAAGTGGAAACCATGGCAAAGAACCTAATAACTGCTGAGGAGCAATGCTGTTGTGAGCTGGTCCCGACCTTCCAAGAAAGTTGATGTGTCGCAGCTGAGCTCCTTTCAGCCTCGTCTCCAGTCATCGTTCAAGGACTCGGCTTTGGGTATAACATTTATGCTAGGAAAATCATCCATAAAACTGTATTGCAACTTCTCACACCAAGCCATTTTGGGAATAAACTGAGTAGGTATTTGATTCAACCTCTTCTCCACCCTCCAAACACCAGGTGTTCCAGTTTTTATACTAAAAAAATAGTAAATAAATACAGTAACAGCTATAAGATTTGATGAGGTGAATGTTTCTGAGTGGGTGCACCATCATCTTGTCCCACTGCCTCCACAGCACTGGAGGTGGGCAAAGCCAGGCAGGGCAGTGCTTGCCCAGAGGCAGCAGCAACAGGCCTCATCACTCTCTGTGTTTACAGCCTAACCCAGGCTGCGAGTGCACAGCCCCTACCACAGCAGCAGCTGCAGCGCTTGCTTTTATTAAAGTCTTTCATTGCATAATTGATCTCTGTGTGAACCCTTGAGAAGCAGCAGATGCAGGAAGTTCAAACTGATGCTTTCAATAACCTTGGATTAATGATGAATAGTCATGTAGAACTGATACAGGTGATCACACAGCTCCGCTTTATGTCTATGGAAACGTCTGTTCTGCCTGGAAAGCCAGGCCCCCAGTCCTCGGACAACCTTTATTTCTCTCCCTGATCTCTGCAAGCAGAAGCAGGATTTTTGATGTGTAAACAGGCCCCAGCTGTGCCCAGCCCTGGTGGGTGTTCAGCCCCTATGTCCAGCAGCAGAGGTGGCATCACCCCCGTCTCCTCCACAGGCAGCACTGCTTTGGTTTCCAGCTTGGAAGCGGAAGTTTGGACAACTTCTCCTACTGCTATCCTCCAAAACCGCCATGTGCAATTAGACCCTCCCCATCAAGATAAGGGTTTATGGCCACACACATCACCAATGAATCAGGTGCATCTTGGTCCCTGCTCTCATACTGCTTCGGATGACACAGCAGCTCCTGCTCCTGTGACTGCAGGATGGAGTCACTTGAGTTTGCAATGCCAGACTGGCTGCCCAGGGTCTGGCAGCAGCCTCCATGGGGTCACAGCTGCATGCTTGCAGACTGAGATGCCTTCCACCATCTGTGTGGCTCTCCAAAGAGGGGGTCACAGATTTACTCTGTGAAAACAAAGCCTTCATTGGTTTTCTGAAGTAAAGGCTGGGGAAGTTCGTATGTGAACAGCTTGAGTGTCCCGTAAAGTTCAAAGTCATGTCCCACTAAGTTAGCTGGGCCCAAAAGAACCAAAGCTTTCCAAAACAAAACTCAGATTCCTTCCATCAGGTGCATAAATATGTATCTAGGAGATCCTGCTTGGGAAAGTCTTGATCTGCATACCCAGTTGCCAGAAACTGGTAGGCAATAGAAGCTGACCTGGCTTTATTGTACAGGGAAGCTTTGAACATCAGCATGAACATCAGGAAATACTAATTTCTGCTCTTTGTTTCATCTGCTGCATCTGTGCAACCTCCCGAGCAGCTGCAGTGGGAGTGAAACCAGGAGGCTCCCTCCCAGCTTGCCAGGGATGCTGCGATGGAGATGGCATGCTCACGGGCAGGGATCTCCTCGAGCACCTACCTGTTTGGGCAGAAAACTGGCATTTCCCATCTCATCCAGCAGAATATGTTTTCTAATTACAAATTAAAACTAATTGTGAATCATTATGTTTTCTTGCCACTAAAGATATCAATGCAAATGCTTTCAACAAGCTTCTTAATTTTTTTAAATAGAGCAATTTCAGACTTAATTACTGCTTGAATTTACATAAAAATAATTATCTCTATTCCACGTTGCTGTGACACACTACTGTTAAGGCAATATTTTCTTTAGAAGTTTTTGAGAAAACATACCAAGTACATTAGCACAAGACCAGAGAAAGAGCTGTCTTTGATAATGTTCCTCTTCACTATGAATGCCAAAATAGACTCCTTTTCTGTGTGAATAAAACAACATTCACTCTATCCCATTCCTCCAAGCCCAGATCTTTTCTATTTTGCTGCAACTGATTAATTACAGCTTTGGTAGCTATTGCGAGTGAGAACATAATTTTCTTATCAAAGACCTTTACCAAACACACCTGCTTGATTTTGCAGAACATCTGGAGCCCATCCACTTGCTGTTACAGAGCTCAGACTCCTGCTTATTTGTGTCCTCCTCCAGTTTCTCTTCAACAAATGTGGATTCAAAATAGAATTTGCCTGATTTGAACTGAACATGCAAACATGAAAAGCTGCACATGCAACATCTCTCTGAAAAGAGTTAAATTCCAGCAAAGGAAGGGTCAATTTTAGACAAAACACCCATCCATGCTACTTGTTCCTTGATTGTAGAAGTCCAAGTCGTGGGACAAAAAAGTAATTTCTTCTCTTATATTATCTTTTATTTTCTCAAAAGAAGTCTCTTACATGAGATTTGACCCATCAGACTTTTAACCACTTCATTAGCAGAGTTTATTAATCTTAAATCAGCAGCTCTTGGTTTTTCCTCCAACTTTGTACTCCCAGCCCAAGCTTTTCCCTCACCTTGATTCACTTATGCCTTGGATCTATTCAACAGTCCATAACTCCCCCAGTTCCTTGAGCTGTAGCATTGGATAGTTTCTCTGAACAGCTTGCACTGAATCCTTGATGTACAAGCATTTCATTCAAGTGATACTGGCAGGAAGCAACATTAGGTAGGGAGAGCTCAGACGATTATTCCACTATTTGTGGAATTCAGTGGTGGGGCCCAGTTCTGCCAACAGCCCAACATCGGGTACCATTAGATGCAGATTAAATACATGAGTGCATATTTGAAAGGAAACTATATATCTAAGAGGATTACTTACACAAGTGCATGCACATGGATGCCTGTTAGAAAAATGCAGATCATTTTGGGAGCTACTGTTCATCTCTCATCATTTCTGGTTTGCTGACATCTGTCTACCTGTTTCCAAGTCAAGGCTTTCTAAACTCAAGCCATAGGGCAAGATGGTAACATACAGTGGAAAGCAATTGAAATCCTAATGAATTATCTGTATTACTCATAAAAATTGCCTTACAGTTTGATGGCTAAATATATAGCAACACATTCATGGCAAATCTTACAACCAGGCTGCAATCGGTCAGCAAAGAAGGGAAGCAAGTAAATCCATTCTCTGTGGTAAAGCAACATCTGCCTCACCTATACCAATGAGAAATTAGTAAATTAATTACTGTGCGAGTCTGACTTCCCCCTTGTTAATGTTATCTGCAATCAAGCAATAAAGTCACTTCCTTCGTACAGGGTCTTGGTATATACAGATGGCTGACCTAGTACAGGTAATAAAGCAGAGAAATCAGGTATCAGCAAACCAAAGTGGCAAAGAAGAGTTTGTTGTTGTGCCAGGGCTTGGACTATTCACACAAAGTCCTCTTTTGCAGAAACCCAACTTTGGCACCGAGTACATCTTTCTAATTGTATGCGTACCAAGATGACCAAGATGATTTCTGAAAGAAATAGGCCTTTTCTAGGCTGCAAAATATCAGATAAAGAGTAGTCTTGCTCTTGCTACCCATCCTACTTCCCTCTGCAGCCTCCCCCACCTGAGCAGTTCCCACCCTTGCCTGCCATCTGCTCCCCCCAGGCCTGCTGCTGGCCTTCCCGGAGGGGACATCTCCTCTCACTCCCTTCCAGAAAGGTGGCATAATGGACTCTGTCCTTCTTCTGACCATAGTATGTAAACCACACATAAATGGAGAGGGGGGAAATAAATATAAATATTCTGATGCTCTCTATCAACCCTCTTCCTTATTTTTCACTTTTTTTTAATTCTTCCAAGGTGTATGCTTGGTACCTGGAACAGTTTCAGTCCTAGCAGGAAGGAAATGAAAAAAGGACTTTTCTTCAGCCCTACCATAGTTTATTGTGCTCCCAAAGTAGTGAGATACTGCAGCTGAGAGAAAGATATTCCTATTTTCTGTTGAGTTACTATGGCCATTTATTTCTGGTGCTAGGCTACAGAGCGTGGAAAGATAGGCTAAACGTTTGTAAAATATTTCTGAAAATCCTAAATTGCTATGCTGGTCTCTGCATTCGGGGTAGTTTAGCTGCCCAGTAGTATGATAGTCCCTCAAGAGCAGACTTGGGTGCTTGGAATATCCTCCCGCCACTTAAGGTACAGGCTAACGGCAGCTTCTTGTTCCCTCCAAAGCCATCTGTTCAGTAAAGCAACCTCCTGCCACCATTAGGCGCTGCTTGTTGAAATGGTGTCCTTATGTCACCTTTGACCTGTAGCAGTGGCACACTTCACAAATCTCTACAGGTGACATCGGACCCCAGCATTGCTAATCTGAGGCAGGAGTATATCTTAGTGTTCAACTCAAAATTTGACATTTATATTCAGATAGACTCCATCACACACTCTTGTGTGTTCTTGCACTGCATCATGTGCAGCTTATTAAAATGAATTATGGGTGTAAAACTCCAGTGTGTTTAAACAAAAGCTTTAAGGAGCAGTTCTTTGTATTTCTTGTGTAGCTCTGAAACAGTTTAACACTATTATAAAGGCTTTTCATACTCTTCTATGCTTTAGAGAGCTCTGAAGGTGTTTACATAAACTGTAGTATAGCCTTTAGTGGCACAGTAGCATTTGTTTCCTCATCCCATGTTACTCTCCACACTGAACAGCCCTTTGTCTGGCAAGGAATTGCAACTATAAGCTGCCTGCTTTCAGGTTTTTTACTAAGTGAAAACACACTGATTCACAGTTTGGTTGTTAACATTGCACCTTTTTAAAATCAGAATACCATCAGGTACTCAAACAGCTGTGCCCTTCTTTTACAAGTTAGAAAAAAAAAAAAGGGAAAACTAATAGATGGTAAAGACATGAACTTAAGTTGCAACATGAAAAGTATGTTATACATCATTTCATGGGAAAGGAATAAAAACAGAAACATCAGCAACACAAGGAGATCAAGAACACAAGGCTGATGTTACTCCAGTGCCCTGCACTAAAGACATTATCCTCAATTCTAAGACATGAGAGGGGTCAACACTAGCTAAGCCCAAACTGATACTGGAATGCAAGAGCCTAATTCAAAGCCAAAAGTCAGCAGGAATCTTTCAGTGCTTACCTCTGTAAAATTTCTAGCATAAAATCTGCAAGAACTGAACAAAAGAATACTGATCTATGAAAAAGGGTTCTAGAAGCACTGTAGTGGCGTAGTAAGTTACAAAAAAAACCCCAAAACAAAACCCCCAAAACAAAAAGCCAAACCCAAAAAAGTGTCTGTGGATTCCAAGAGGTAAGCTCTACAAAAAAATAAAACTCTCAAAAAGGAAAGGAAAAAAAGAAAAACATAGGGAGAAAGGAAGCAAGAATAGATTTGCTGTTGGTGTGATGTCAGCAAAGCTGGAAGGGGTTTATACCACTAAGAATGTTCCCCCCAAATTGTCACAGTATACTGGCGTACCCGAAGATTCAGTGGTTTGGAGGTTTTAAATGATTTTTTCATTTAAATATACATACATATACATGTGTATAGAAAAAGATTGTACAAAGGACCTTACCTGGTCTCCTCCTACAGCAATCAGCTCTCCCCAGGGTTCAAAAGTGGCTTTAGTATCAGAATTGAGAAGAGGCAACAGGAATTAGGCAAAGTGCAGCCAATGCGACAGAGGGCAGGGACACAGCTTACAGTAAATGCTCTCTTTTATTACTTAGTTCATCAAAACATTTCAGTTTTCTCTGCAAGATCTGAATCAGAGCAGCGATACAGTCATATGTCTACTGTAACATTTCCATAGGAGTCAGCATGACAGGCTTCGTGCACAGGACTAATGCTGTGTTCAAGTCACGTGAAAACCGAACTGTATTCTTTAGACCAGGAGTGACAAATTGCTTGTAGTCATCTTTTCATTACGCAGCTTTGAGCACCACACAAGAAAACAAGACATTTCTTAGCGAAAGAAAGTGACCTTGTATTATTACATGTTGAGAATTCATAATCACGGAATGCCATGGTATAATGATAGAACTATTACAGCAGGTTTGGTTTGGTATTATGGCATTTACGATAAATATTTGATGAGGTTTGTTTATTACTATATTTGGTAAGTATTTAGACATCAGAAATCTTTGATGTTTTGATAGCTTTTGTATAGAAATAGTTTTAGTTAAGTACCCAAAGCTTTAGAAAATAAATATTTCAATGAATATAAGATCTGATTAAGACACGTAGTAATGAGACAGGTATAAGAAAATGCAGTTAAAATATATAAATTTCAAGTGCAAAGAGAAACACCATTATTTCTAAAGAGTTTGAACCTTCTTTCTCAAAACCATCTCTCTCTTACTCAAATAAAGCTAAAATACCAGCCTTTAAATAGGCAGTACTACTATTCAGCTGGTAGGGAAGATACATCTATTGCACTAGAAGTAGAAAGCTAAGAAGAATGCATAATATTTTATTTTTAAACTTATTTACAAAAAGCTATTGCACCAATCCATTGTCCTTTTTTCAGTTTAACATGTTAAGGAAAAGCCTATTATTTACAAAGTTAAAAACAGAGTGCAAAAGCAGACTGAAAGAAACCAGAATAAAGTTTATTTCAATTGCTAAGTACAGTTTATTACCTGACCATAGCCCACATCCAGTATGACCTAAAATAGTTTGTATTATATATATCTGTAATTCCAGAAATCCTTGCATTTCTATGTAGGTGCCACCCTTATCTTTTACACTAACCAACAGAAGGTCTATGTAAAATGTAAAGGCTAACCATAGCTTAACTTAATACCTGTATTTCTCCAGGCAAGTGACACTCCTTTAGGTAAATTGAAAAAGCTACATAGTATTATACACAGATTTGAAAAGTAGTGATAAATCAGGCATGATGGTTTTCATTCTTCCTGAACTCCATGAGGAAAAGTTTGCTGATACTTGAGGACTGATTATTCTAAAGACCCTGGCAGTCCGAATTACATTAGCACAGCATGTGGTCTTGACTCAGTCTATCTGCCACTGGGACTGTCATGGTGCATTTCCGGGGTGTAGGTAAGTAGAACAATCATGACCCAGAGGTGAAGCAATGCCTGCGAAAAGAAAAGAAAGAATTAGCTTCTCAGCACTGACAATCATCATTCACAGCAGCAGTAAGCATGAGAGCTCTCAATGAGAGCTAATAAAACCTAGTTTTGTAGAAATGTTTTGATTAAATATTTTTCATATTATTCAGATACTCCTAAAAAAAGAATCCTTTTTTGCACAATTAAATGCTGAGTCAGATTCTGAAGAAGCCATTTGCAGAAAACTAAAGATTTTGCACAAACAGCAAAACTACAACAGCCTGGTTTCCTACAGATTTATGTTCTCTGGCTTCTCTTGCCTTCCAAGACCCCGCAACTCCAGCTGTTCTCTCTGATATCCAGCCCCCAGCAAGTACCTTACGTGATCCGCCTCCAGTGACTGGTAAGCCACTACTCCTGTGCCAACTGGCTGATACCAGACTGCGTAGAACAGCTGAGTTCTGCTTTCCTTACCACAGGCACTGATCTGAGGCATTTTTATTAACATTTTAGGAATGTTAATTCTCATTCAATTTTGGCTGAAACTATCCAGTTAGAATAGAAGTTGCTGGGGGTGCAACAAGGGAGATAACTGACAGAATACCTAAGCCACATTTCCTTTAAGAAAACAAAAATCAAGTTACAATAGTCATAGTCAAGGTTCAAGCTGAAAAAGGGTAACTGCCACTGACTGCCCAATACACGGCTCCTCTGCAACCATCATTGAGTTTCACTTCAGAGAGCAGCTTAGGTGGTAGCAGTCTTCAGTACAACGCATTTTACTCATATATTGGTAAGTCTAAGCCATGAAAAGGAAGAAAGAGGTTAGGAATTAAACAGTCCTGTTCCTTCCAGTACATAATAGGCTGGGAGAAGCAATTGCAGGGGGAAACTGTCATTTCCTTTTTTCATGTGTGTCTGCTTTACATCCTGAAATAGTGATAGCTGTTCTCGGAAAATCTGCTCAGAAGAAACATCATGCCTTCTCAAGCACCATTTTTTTTTTCAATTTCAAAGACTCAAAGGCTCAACTAGCAGAATATTTCCAAGCAGAGTAGACTGCACACCTACCTTACCACAGCTCTAGCAAACTGACAGACATCTGCCCTCCAGTGGGAAACGGAGGAATTTAACTCTTATAAATTGCAAGTCTGACAATCTCACCTGGTATGGATGAGCAACTTTCTACTATGTGTTTAAATCTAGCAAGAAAAGCTTTTCTTGCTGCTTTTTCAGCTACTAGAGAAGTGTGATTATTAGTCACCGAACAAAAAGTGAGATGCCAAATATTAAAAAAGCTGCAACAGATGTAATTTTCCTAAATGCAGTGCACACAGGTGTGGTAGGTTAACTGTGGCAACAGGTCACTATGAGTCTGTATTTTAGTACTAAAACTCTACTTTTATGGTCTTTTAAGTGGTAGTTAAATAAATGTCTTTAAGACTGCTAGGAAAAACTGAAAACTGCCAAGCTACAAGACTCCAAAATGCTGTTATGTAAGTACTATTTAGTCTGCTTTACCAAAAATACATTGTGTTGTTGATTATCTAGCTTTTTGAACATCAAACATCTTGCAATATAAGGAGTCTTGTGTAAACTGGCTATAGAAATCTTGCACTAAACTTCTTACTTTAAAGTAAAGCTTACTCACCATGTAAATGATTACAAAGACTCTTGCTATGGGATACCGCCTTAGAAAGATTCCCAGCCGAATGCTACACAAGTACAAGAGAAAAAACAAAATACACAAGTTAGCACTGAGCAATAAAATCCTGTTCCTCCCATTCCAATCACTACAAACTCAAATATCAGCTGATGTTACACACATGGCTTTGTTTCTGACTTGAATTTTACTTCATGTATTCAAGACATCAAATGGAGTGAGAAAATTCAGACCATAAAACATATTCTCCTAAGTTTTTCTGTTACATGCTAGGCTCAGAGTTTGTGAAAGAGCTAAGACTCAAGAGTTGTACAGGTATTTTAAAGCTCACAAATATGCTAGATATTTGTCAAATTTTGCACTTGAGGAGCTGCCATTAATCTTCCAAAAATATTTAAGCAACTAAAACTTTGGATTCCTTTGAAAAAACTGATAGATCACTACCATGCTTGTATTTCATTAGAAGAAAAAGACATGGGTGTTCCAAGTTTACTGCTACAGTGCTACAAAGCACACTGCATTAGATGTGTGCTCAGTGACGTCAGTTAAAAAAACCCACACACATACTGAAGGGAGTATGATACTGCCAAATGAAGTTTAGTATTAAAACATCAAATAGGTCCCAAATGTTGAAATCTGATATTCTTCACAATGGAATTAAAGTACCATGGAAGCATTAAGAAGTATTTTCCTGATTTTCTATTGATATTTGATTCAAGTTTTGGAGCAGGCCTTTGTTGTGAATATTGACAATTAACCTAACTGCTCAGAATTATTTTTGTTTACTAATTCCTCAAACAGATTATCTTTCAAGGTAAAGAGCTGCACTGGGTCAGAACCCAGAATCTTGTCTTCGTCAGGATGCCTTAACAGGAGTAAAAGAATACATATGATGCTCCCCCACTAATACACTTACAGTGTTTATCACAGACACAGTCACAAAGCCTCTGAAAGTTGAAGAAGTCGAAGATGGTAATGAAAAAGGTCAGGGTTTCTTGTACATAGTTTAGTGATTTTCCTGTATCAACATCTATAAGAGCCTTGTTTAAAAAATTTATTAGAGTTTGCAAAAGCCCAAGGATATTAATATCATAGGAAAGCACAAGTAAGCTAGATCAATATTTAGTAATTTTATTATTTTTCACTTTTACCTTCATAGAAGCAATTCAAAACAGAAGGTGTGCCCTT
>VZTV01107579.1:0-16999 GCA_013400875.1 Anhinga rufa
CCAGCCAAAACCATGACAACAGCCTACAAGCTAGTATATGCGAGCATATTCCTATGCCTCCACAATTCACCACCTTACTGTCCCTTTGTGAGTACAGAACAGATGTCAACATTATACTTCTAATAAATTTATCAACCATCCAGTTTTGCATGCAGACATGCTCGTAATTTTTAAAAATGGAGCAGAATACAAACAGAGGAAAGAATTAGTTATCAACAACACCCACCAAAATGGGAGAGGGCATGAAAAGCCAGAAGGCAAAGCGGAGATGGGAAGCTGGTGCCTTGGAAAGTCTGCAAGCAGTTTTATGTCTGTCATATTTTACTGTCTTGTCCACTGTGACATGAATCTCTCCCCAAATCTGCATGTAAAAATGCCACTGTTAAATTATTAGCTATTAATTATATGCTGGATTCAAGCGAGAATTACCATAATGTGCCACAGCATCCATAAATATGAGATCAAACACGGACAGAATGGCCTTTTGTTTCCCTCTGCAGAATTATATGCATGACCCAGTTTTTCCTAATACTGCAGTGGCAGGAGAGACATAGCATTGTTTGTTCAACGCAAAATGAGGAGGGAGGAAGGGCTCTATTTTGCAATGTACAGTAAATAAACTCTTGGACTGCAGAATAAAACCAGAGAAAGGACACTCAGATCTCTTGCTCCAGACAGCAATGTCTGCAGTGGCATCTCACAGTTAAATATAACATTTTCCTGAACTGTTTGGGGCCAATCTCAGCCTCCAATTTCTATTTTAAATACCCCTCTCCTACATCCTGGGTCTCTTGTTTGTGATGCAGGCTGGCTTAACCTCCTGGTTTGGGTGGCAGGTGAAATCTATGAGTCCCAGCCCCTGGTGCCCGAGAGGTTTGGAGGGGCTTGGCGCTCCCCGAGCAGCCACAGATACAAAGAGGACTCAGTGCTTAGGCTTGGATACCAGTGGGACATCAAACCTGTGAGGTGTGTGGTCCTCACCCCAAAACAAGGAAAACTCAGCCTTCAGCCTGCGTGGTCACTGAGACGAGCAGTGTGAGACATGTCAGCCAGCTCTGGCTGGGGATGAAGATTCTGGTGGCTGAATTTTCACAGCTGAGAACCCCCCGCCCTGGGCAGAGGTACATGAGTATGGGAGACAGAGGAGGATCCAGTTTTCTTGGAGAAATTCCAGTGCTGGTATAAGGGCGACCTGATGAAGGGAAAAGGGCCATGCAGTGATTATCTCCTGTGTCTATACAACCTCCCCCAGGAATCTAGGAAATAAATAATTGCAACATGAATTCTTAAGACACAGCCACAACGATGATATTATGCACAACCAACTCACAGCGCAGAACCCTACTTATGTCCTTACAGAGGTAATTTGGGAAGAGCAGAGGAAAGGAAGGCAGTGCTGGGAGGACAAGCGGCTGTGCCTAGGATGTGGCCATGGGAGGAGATGTGAGGAGGAGGTAGAAGTTCTTCCAATTTTCAAGAACAGCCAAAGCGAAGGTTGTCATTTTAATTACCCACAACTGGAAATGAGATAGGTAGGGACACAGTGCACCAGGTCCCTAGGATGCTGGGAATGATGTTTCAGCTCAGAGGGACAAACAGCTACCTAGATCAATCTGTGACCACAAGGAGCCAGCTGAGAACTGGAGGGGAGAGTGATCTGGGGGGAAGCAATCATGAAGTGGCAGAATTCATTTTTCTCACAAACAGGGAGATGCAAAAGCAAGGGCAGAAGGACGCTGAACCCAAACTGGCTGATTTCTACACACACAGGGAAGCTGTGGGTAGCTCCGGGGGAAGCAGGAGGGCCAGCACAGCAGGGGAGAGCCCAAAGGTGGTTTATTCTGCCAGGAAGAAGGCAGAAAACACAACCACCGACCCTGACCCCAGCGGTCCTGCTGCAAACCCAGGGGCAGCAACACAGGGCGGAGGGAGGTGGGAACCGTGGGAGCTCGTTACCCATTTGCAGGCAAAACCACCCCATTGCGACACCGTATGGGAACGGATGAATGAGTTTCAGCTAACAAGGGTGGGAAGGCAACAGGAGGATCTATAAATACGTCAAAAGGAAAAGAAAGAGGAAAGAGAGCAACCAAGGGATGACTCAGAAAAGACCAGTGCTGCATTCACAGAAAAAGTTCCTTATTGCCAGCTGATTCACTTTAATTACATGTTAATCAAACCAAGGAGTGGTTTGAAACTGGCTGGAGACAGTTTAGGTGGGATAGAGATGGAGTCAGCACAGGCGGAGGACAGTCCCATAGGAGGTGAGCAGAGGAAGCAATTGCAATGCTCTCCCCAGCCACCCTGGCTAGGAAAGGTCCTGCGGGGCAGAAATGGGCAGGCATAATACCTCTCTAACTTTAAGCCTAACTTTGAGCCTTGCAGAGCTCCCAGAACAAATTAATAAACAAACAGTTGATACAAAGCCAGAGGGGAATATAGGGATAAGAAGAAAAGGTGAATTTAATCAAGAATAAATTTCCACACCACAGTAATGTTCATCTCAGGTTCCCTCTTGGGTAGCTGAAATGTGCCACAATTTAGGTAAAGCTTTTGAAATAGTCCCGTCTGACATTTCACAAATTCTCTCCAATTAAGGAAACACAGGAAAGTGAATTTAGGAACAATTGAATAAAAGATGCTTGGAGACACTGTCAATAGTTTTCAGCCATACAAGGAGGAGATTTTGAGCAGTGTCCTCCTGGATCAGGTGTAGAGGTGCTTCTATTCAATATTTCCATTTGCTGACTCAAATGATGGCCCAGGGAGCGCACTTCTAAAATATGCAGCTCATGCTGGACCACAAGCACCCAGGAGGACCGGATGAGAATTGAAAATTACCTCAGAAAACTGGAGAAAAAGCCTGAATCAAACAAGATCAAAGCCAACAAAGAACAACACAAACTTCTGCTTTTAGAGAAGCAAAATCAAATGCATGGTACCCACCAGGGAGCTCTTACCAGGTGACGGTACGGAAGAAACAGAGGAGGTATGGCAAGTCACAAAGGATGGGAGTGATAAATCTGTCGCTGGGAAAACACCAACAGAATCACAGGATGGTAGGGGTTGGAAGGGACCTCGAGAGCTCCCCTCGTCCAGCCCTCTGCGTGAGCAGCACCCCTGGAGCAGGGGCACAGGACCGCGTCCAGGCGGGGTGTGAATGTCTCCAGGGAAGGAGACTCCACAGCCTCTCTGGGCAGCCTGGGCCGCTGCTCTGGCACCCGCACAGGAAAGGGTTTTTTTCCTCATGTTTAAGTGGAACTTCCCGTGTTCCAACTTGTGCCCGTTGCCCCTTGTCCTGTCGTCGGGCACCACTGAGAAGAGCCCAGTCCCATCCTCCTGACACCCACCCTTCAGACACTGATAAGCACTGAGGAGATCCCCCTCAGCCTTCTCTTCTCCAGGCTGAACAAACCCAGGTCTCTCAGCTTTTCCTCATAAGAGAGATGCTTCAGTCCCCTGATCATCTTGGGGTAGCTCTCTGCTGGACTCTCCAGTATTTCCCTGTCTTTCTTGAAATGGGGAGCCCAGGACTGGATGCAGTACTCCAGATGTGGCCTCACAAGGGCGGAGTAGAGGGGCAGGATGACCTCAGCACTTGTGGGTACATCCCATTGGGGCCCATGGATTTATGAGGATCCAGTTTGCCTAAACGATCTATAACCCAATCCTCCTCAACCAAGGGGAAGTCTTCCTTTCTCCAGAGAATCTCCTTCCAGGATGATAACAAGACCACTGTGTGTAAGCCAGAGGACGTAATTGTCTGGCTTTCCTTCACGCCGATGAGGTCCTGGTTGAAACAAGTCTCCTATTAGTGGTATGCTTTGAAAAAAGATGTTAATGAATTAAAAAATATTAAGATATGAAAAAGTAGAAAGGTCAATGGACTTAACTTTGTTTTGCCAGGAAGGAGAAGCTGTGATAAAAGCTCTAGGATACAGCCAACTGTTACAGAGAGCAGATATTCAAGTGTTGCAAGAGGAAATCACATTAAATTCCAACAGGGCAGCTCCTCCATCCCCATTAACCATCTAGTTACCTTTTTCTGTCCCTTCTCCCCACCGCACACCAGCTTTGGGGTGCAGAGACTGGAGCAGCACACAGTGCTTACTGTGTGGGTGCACCAAGGTTGAATACAGCAGCAGAGCAGAACCTGCTGCCATGTTCTCCATCTCCCTCCTCAGTGCCCTCTCCTGCCTGGGGTTTCCAGGCTCTGGCAGGGACATCTCAGCTGGACTGACTCAGCCAGTGGCACACATTTTAGCATTGCTGAGCACAGAAGCAGGGAAAACCAGCCATGTCTCTTGCAGCAAAAAAGTAGGATAGGGGTCTGGACATGGATGGTCCAATTTAAGCACCAGCTCACGGGTGTGTGGCCACCCTTGGAGTGGGTCTTCTAGCCCCCCGCCTCAGCCCTTTGGACCATAATCTGGGTTCAAGCTGTTGGATATGCATCAGTTGAAAATAAACCCAGCAATAATTAAAACACTGTGCAATGCCTTTCCCTTTGGGGGGGGCGGGGGGAGAAAAAGAAATCTGTTTGTATTTTTGGCCTGGTTTTCATCATGTTTTGCCACAGAAAACAATTCTCCTTAATGATGACTGTTCCATGTTCCCGCTCGTGTTCCTCGCTTTTGTTAATGTGAAGATTTAAATGCACCATTTAATACTGACATGGGCCAATGAACTTATGGTTACGCTCGCACTCCCAGCCTGTGAAGAGGATGCACGTTTCTATGACAGGCAATTAAAAATCCTATTATGGGATCGTGGAATAAGAAGTAGATGATATATTAAAACAAGGAGCATGTTTAATTTATAAATCCAAGTTACTGCATGCTGTGAACTGCTAGGGAGAGAAATTAATAAAGGACTTTGTAGTGTTGCTCGCTATTAAGTATTATAAACAGCAATATACGCCTGGCTGTCAGAGCCTCTCAGCAGCTTTGCATCTCAGGCAGCCTGGTAACTGCCTCCCCGCCACTGGGGCAACTTCTTTCCTGTATTTCCAAATCCAATAAGAATTTTTGTCGCATTAGCCAAAAAAAACCCTAACCTCATCATTAGGGACTCTGATGCTGGCGACCTGGCCTTGGGGCTGGGATGTAAAGTGGAATTATACAGTTTCTCTCTTAAAATTCAGCCTCAGTAATTAAAATTTAATAATAAAGACCAACTCAGCACCCAGAGGCTGCAGGGATGAGTTTCTCGGGCATGCTCCTGTCCCACATGTGCCTGGTGTGGTGCAGCAAGGCACTGCTCTCCTGGCAGCCGGCTGCCTAGCCAGGAGAGGGTGGGCTACAGTGGGGACCCTACTCCCCGTTTAATTTTCAGAGGGAAAGGGAGAGGTATAACATGCAAAACAAATAATTGCATGGATGGCAATTGTATGGGTGGCTCTGTGCTTCCCAAGAAGGATCGATGCAGTAGGGTGTAGCCCTGGTGTGAAAACGCCTCCCAGGAGGGCTGTCACGTCAGATTGAGCCAAGCCCTGAGGCCCTGGAGAAGTGCCTGACTCCACCTCTCCCTCCGGATGGGAAGGCTGAGGCTTTTCCACAGAGGTGTGCTCCGTACGCCCGTGTTGCAGGGATTAAGTTATCTTCTGAAGAGCAATGCCACCAGCCACAGCAGCTCTGGTGACAGAGGGATGTTACAAAGGACACTAGCCTGGGATGACCGGAGCCCAGCAGCTTGCTGAGCGGGGGCAGAGGAAATCCCCATCCCGGAGAGAAGAAGTCAGAGTGAGAGATAACACGAGGGCAAGACATCTCCACCCTGCCAGGAGGGCTGGGAGAGGAAATGGTCCATTAGCAGCTCTCTGTCTGGGGGAATCAAAGAGCCATTGTGCATTGGTCTCTGCGTCCAGCTTTCTCAGCATGTTTCCACCTCCCTGGGGACAATACTCCAGCTTCTCACCTACTTCTTACGTCAATGCATTTCCCAGCAGATTTCCCCATCTGTTTATCATCTCTGGTGGTGAAGGATCTCATGGGGAGCTCTGCCTGCTCTACATCTGCTCTTGTAACAGGCTCCGTTCTGTCTGTGAGAGTTGAATGAGCAGCCCTGGGGCAGGGAAGTGCTGGGAATAAATACTCTGGTCCGGGGAAGGGACCTTTCTATGGTGAGGGTGAGACCCCGCATTGCTGCTCTGGTAAGCTGGGGAAGAACCGGAGCTCCTTGTCAAAGGAGCCAAGGGAGTCTTTGTCTTCATCCACAGAAAATAAATGTTATGGCCTTTAATATGGTCACTCCTTGGGTAATTAGTGCAGAAAAACATTATTCTGGCTTGCCTCTACCAAATGCGATAGCAATCTCCCAACACACTTGTTGGCCAAAGGACTTGCACACAGCAAAGGAAGATGACTAACAGATCCTGGACCAACCATACCCCCCACCAGGCTGGCTCTGAGGGTTGGCTCAGCTCAGGGTGACCGGTGTAACAAGGGGAATCAACCAGCAAGCAAGGACAGAGAAGTCCAGACCACCTGAAGCCCAGCTTCTTGCCACACACAAGCATCTGCTCTTTGCCTCCTCAAAATGGCTGTGTAAACTAGCTGTGCATTGAAGGATATCTCACCAGGCAGCCCACTGGACTCCCAAAGCCCGAAAGGACACAGTTTCCCTTCCCTCCTGACAGTACCATGGCCACTGGAGGATACAGAAGCCCCTAACTCCTTTGAAGGCTTTGCAGTGAAGAACTGGCAGGAAAAGTCCTATCTGAGGTCCCCCACTGATCCCACAAGTCCTCCCCTTGGCACTGGGTGGTGCAGAAGGTTTTCTTCTGAGATGTGGTTCTCCTGTTCTTGGTTATTTCACCAGCCCACATTGCATCGCTGCCTGAGCTTCCAGCCATCACAACATCCCAAATAAACAGGGAAGTGAAACCAGACATTTTAGACCCCCTCTAAGATGCAGGTAGGTCCTGGAAGGGACTTTCCAAACCATTCCAAAGCAAAAATCCATGTGACTAGGGCAAACCCAGAAGGCACCTGCTGGCTGGTTACTCTCTTTGACTTGATATTTCAAGGATATTTATGAACTTCATCAAGGACAAATGCCAAGTCCAGCACCTGGGAAGGAATAACTCTCCTGCTACAACACTGGCTAGGGCTGACTGGCAGGGGACCAGCTCTGCAGAAAAGGACCCGGGGGTCTCGGTGGACACCAGGCTGAACATGAGCCAGCAATGTGTCATTGCAGCAAAGAAGGCCAACAGCCCCTTGGGATGCATTAGGCAGAGTGTTGCCAGCAGGTCAACGAAGGCAATCTTTCCCCTCTGTTCAGCCCTGCTGACACGATGTCTGGATATAGCATCCAGTTTTCAGTCCCCAATACAAGAGAGACAGGGACACATGGGAGTGAGTCCAGCAAACGGCTACCAAGATGCTCAGGGCACTGCAGCACATGGTCTGGGAGCAGAAGCTGAGATTGCAGGGCCGGAGAAGAGAGAGCTTTGGTGGGGAACTGATAGCAAGGCTTATATGAAGATGATATAGGCAGGCTCTACACAGTGGTGCATGGTAGGAGGACAACAGACACCACACATAAGCTAAAACAAGGGAGGTTCAGACTGGATGTGAGGAAAAACATTCCCACCATGAGGACAGTCCCGCAGTGACACAGGATGCCCAGAGAGGCTGTGCTGCCTCCAACCTCAGAGGTTTCCAAGACTCGACTGGGTAAAGCTCTGAGCAACCTGGTCTGACCCCAGAGCTGGCCCTGCATGAGCAGGAGGTTGGGCTGGAGACCTCCTGCGGTCCCTTCCCACATGAGCTATCCTGTGATCCTACAGTGCCCGAAGACATCCTGTGCCCAAGTCACACAGCACATCTGTGGCAGAGTTGGTGCCAAAAACTGGCCTTCCTGTCTAGGAACAGGGCTGGTGAATGCTTCTTCTCCCTTGCTGTGGGACCTCCACCAAACCCACAGCTACCAGATGGCCAAAAGCTGCCTCCCGCCAAGCACTAGCAGAGAGAGGGGGAGCAGGGAGCCTCCCAGCGCTCTCCCAAGCATCCCTGGCTTGTGACTCCAACCACAACGTATTGTTCTGGGCATCGCACAATAACCCCAGATGGAGCAGGGCACTGCGGGGGGTGGGATCCACAGTGAAGTTCGGGATGCTGCGCGTCACCCCTAGGAACAAAGCCGTGGGGGAGAGGGCAGGGGGCTGTGCCTACTACCCCTCCCTGCCTAGCATGGGGCACAGGAGGGACAAGGAGTGCAGCCTTCCTTCCTCTGTTGCAATCAGCATTTGATTATCCAAAACCAATGTAAAAGTCCCCCACTCATCTGGTAACAATAATGAGCAGGAGAAGAGCTCGTCTCTTGCCTGGCACCACGTCACTCCTCAGGTGATGTGGCCAGAAGTGCACCTCCCCATGCTCCTGCTTTTAGTCTCTCTTCCACTCCTTGAGTGCAAGGTGAACCTGGCGATGGAAACTGGAGGTCCACAAGCATTCCTGGTCCTGGGTCAAATTCCTCTCACTCCATGACCTTGAGACCTTAGCTCAACACAACTGCTGTCAGAAATTGTGCATGAGGAATGGGCTGCCCTTGGGTTTTGACTTTATTCAGGAAGTCTTCTGAGAGAGGACAATATGGGGTTCCTGCTAAGGACATCACTGAATAGATGATGATGAGTAGTGGCTAATGGGGTGGGTGGGTAGGGGGAGTGGGTGGATGGATGGATGGATGGATATCTGCTGCCTGGGAGAAATGCATAGCCTGAGGCTTGACACCAGTGAACTGAGCACAGTGGGAGGCTGCGGGATGGAGACAGTAGCCAGTTTTTCTAGGAGGCCCCGGAAAAGCAAAGAAAAAGGGAGGGTTGAACATTTCTCTGTGTACTTTGGGTGAGGTGGTTGTTTATTGTTACATTATCTGCTTTCCTGTTTCCCTTGCCTCTCTTCCTTTCAGTGAACCACTGTTTTGTTAAGTTTGTTCACAAGTGGGGAAGGATAGCTGGGAAGGGAAGCAGGGGAAGGATGGCTGGGGATGGCGGCGGGGGAAGGAAAGCAGAAGTGAGATGACGGGGAAAGGCTCACAGGGCAGGATAGTCCCTTGAGTACCCAAGCTGGTTTGATTGTATTTTCCCGGGTTTCTGGTTGAAGATTAGCAACGGGTTTGGAAGTACCCTTAGAAATTAAGGGTACTTTAATTGCCCTCTTGTTGCTGCCAGAAAGGTTACATTTATTATAGCGGCACCTCTAGACAGGGCAGCATCTAGAGCTTTTAGGGCTGTGCCCCAGCTCATTTTCAAGGGCATCTAGCTCCATAGACACTTCAGAGCTTGAAGAGGAGGTTCCCAGAGGTGCAAATGGAAAGAACTGGGCTGAGAGTGGGAAAATGGTGGCTACACATCCAGCCCTGTGCTACCTCTAACCAGGCTTATCCCACAGGCATGGCACTGCGCATCGTACCGTCCCACTGCTACTCAGCCAGCAAGTGCCTTGCAGTGATGGGGCAGAACTCAGGGTGGAGTGAGCTACAAGCAAGGTCTGGTGCAACCAGAGAGCTCCCACAGCATCTCCCAGCTAACACCATGCCATGGCAGTCATACCCCAGCTGCTCTTGGGATTGTCCCAGCAACCTGCCAACATCTCTGCCCAGTTAACCCAGTTTCAGGCCTTTCACCCCAGTAATCACTGTAGCCCCAAATGACCACCTCTACTCCCATATCATCTGGGAATAGGCCTCTGACGGCACTCACATCCATAGTGAGCATCCCCCACCCACAGATGGCCTGGGACCATCCTCCACCACCCCACCTCGCTCTCCCTTACATCAGCTTTGGTGTTGCACAGCCTCCACACACCCAAACTACTAATCTGGCACAGAAATGACCGAGCAAGAAAAGGGAACAGGTTTCTGCTAAGACAGCACTGAATCAGCTGGTGTGAAGGCTAGGACAGAGGGGAGGACAGGGGCTGGTGGCCTGGAGCTGCAGGAGAAAGGACAGAAATGAGACTTCCATGTTTGGCAATGGCAAGCTCTTAGGTTGGTTCAAGCTGATGTGTTTAAGCTGTGGCTGAAGGTGATTTGAGCTCAGGAAGTGGGACTTATCCTCCCTTCTCCCTCTTATCCAGCCTGAGTATAACTGCAGTGGCAAACAGGACCAGAAACCATCACAGGAGAGGGTCTGAAAAGCTGCCAAGGAACAGAGAAAAACTGCCAGTCCTTTGACATGGAGGTTGGTGAGATGGGAGGGACGTGTCCTTCACATGAGCTGCCCTGTGACCTCTGCGCCTCCTTATACATCAAGCTCTGAGAAGGGGCGTTATTCTCTCTGGCAATAATCTGCGCTAAAGATGCTCTCTTCCAGAGTAATTTAGCACCAGGGCTAATACTAAATTTCCTGGAGGAGGATTTGCATGCAGTGAAAATGTGTGAAGGCAGGAGAGTGCCAGACTGCAGGGAGTTTCCTACAGGCTATTCTTGCCTCCTAAACTGGTGCTTAAAGCAAGGCTTGAGCTCCCTTGTGCCAGATGTCTTGCTCCCTGGGTCTTTGTCTTCACTGAAAGCTCTCAATGGCATAATCAGCTCCTTATACAACCCACCAAGATACTCTAATCAACATTAAGCCTATAAATTAGTCTTTAAGCTATGTCTGCTAATGTGATGATTAAATAGCCTGAACTGATTTAGATCAGCCAAATTTGGGTGGGGCTTTCAAATAGTTGTGCTGGACTGCAGGAACCCAGGACAGATGTGAACATCTCCCTGCCTCCAAGGCACTTTGCCCCGCTCCCCACGTTGCCAAGTTGCCAAGGACATCCAGCCACTGCTTGGACCCCAGGCAGCTCTCTACAGCCACAGCAGGCTGCTCTGTGCACGCTTTCCAGCACTGACCACTCCAGGGAAAAGGCTGCCTCACAGCACTCAGCCGATGCGGCAGGTAACAGCCAGCACTGCCGGGACTGAGGTTGCACAAATCCCAGTGATTCAGAGACCTGGCACATTCCCAGGCTCCGTCACCTACGTATGCTTTGAGTGATACGTTACTAATTTCCCCGTTGGCTTTCCCTGTATCATCCATCAGCTTCATGTCCCCCATGCTATGGTGCCTGCTGAACCCTCCCCATACAGGGGCTCCTCCACACCCACCACCATCCTCACAGATGCAGAGGAGGCTGTTTGCCTTACTCACCTCACCTGACGTCTGGGGAAGCCTCTGAAAGGCTCCAGGACCTCATTCACAGGTGGCAGTAACCCACGTGGAGAGAGTCCTTGCCCCTCCTCAGGGACACTGAGTTTCACACGTGTTTCTATTGCCTGGTCAGGTATTATTTTAAGCTCTCTGCATCTCTTCGCAGTCACCCTTAATGACCGCCCTGGATAACTCTGTATCCTGCGCAAACACATCAAATATTATGTACAGTGCAGGGCCAGCAGAGCCCCTGTGAGTTACTTCTCACCCCAGCCATCCTCCCCCCATGAACACTGCTATCTGGTGGCCGCAGCCCCCTTGGCACAGACACAGCCCTGTGTGCCCTCAGACCCGGGGCAACGGAGCAGTGGGGTCCCCCTCCTTGTCGGGGGGGTAGGAGAAGACCTTAAGCTGTGGCTAAGATTATCCGTGATCACTCAGCAATGAGGTCCACCCCGCTGGGTGCAGCTGGGGTGGCTGGGCAAGGTCACTTGGGAAGTGACATTCCCATGGGGCTCCAAAAAAACCCCAAGGCTGTACAGCTGGCTTTGAGCTCTCAGTCGAGCAAGCGCTGTGCTGAGCTGAGCAAAATGAAGCCTGCTGGGTTAGAAGTGGTGAGAATTATTCGCTGGTTCATCTCCGTACCAGAAGCGTTTAGTCTGGATTAGGCAGTGGCTGCCTGTGCCACTCCGACAGTCCTTCTGCAGGTGACACAAAGCATAAAGCCAGCAGCATCACGTGTGCCAGGTAATCTGACACAAAAGTGATCTTGTGTCCACAGCTGACATGAATCACAGATCTGCAGGGAGGTTGTCTGGTGTCTTTTTGTGGTGTCGAACCTACGGGACTGTCAACCCTCCCAGGGAAACACTTGGCTTTAGGAAACTCGTACTAAGTTTTGCAGTGCCCTCTGAAAGCTCTGCAAACCACTCCATCACCCTTGCCACCTCTCCATCCCACTCAGGTTGTGCTGGGCTGGAAGGAGCAAGACAAGATGTGGTCTTCTGCTTAGCATGAAGCTCTCAGCTTTGCTGCCAACTCTCTGATATTGGCTATACCGCTTAATTTGCTGCTTTGATTTCTCCAGAGTAAGCTTAGGCACATAGCAAGACTTTCAGATACATGCATAAAACCAAGCTTCATAATTTTTCATTTGCAACTTCATTGCCATCAAGATGCCCCAGCTGAGAGCAAGGCTCCACTTTGTTAGGCACTGTTCAAGCCTTAGCCCCGGAGCACTTGCACCCAAGGAGCAGAAGGAAGGTGAACAAGGGCACTACATGATGTGCCCAGAGTCGTGTTTTTGGTGAGGTTGAGATGAGCCTCCAGGCTTTGAAATCCGAGCCTCGCTCCCCAGCTGAGCTGAAGGACCTCCTGCAAAACAAGATTATATATAATCAAAGGGACAAATCCCCCCAAAAGAAGCATTAACTTTACATATGTTCATTATTTTTCCTCTGAAAGGTACAGACATGACTGCTGGGCTTGGTCCACCTGCACTGAACTCAGCACGCAGGCAGCCGTGGCTTTCAGACGGAGATAAACTGTTCTGCTTTACAGCACTTGTGTCACTGTGCTGCTCAGGGGGCAGAAAGGAAACGTCTTTACAGTGAGTCACTGACCTGGAAAGGATTTGACATGCCAGCCCGGTGCACCCCTCTCCCCCTTCTCACCAGGGGCGAAGGTGCAGCGCCAGCTGTGCTTCATGTGCAGCCTCATCTCCCCATCTTACCTGCTGGTTATCTCAGCCGTTACTCTGGGCGCAGGGTTAAAGTTATATTTGCGCACTTAGCCTTGCCATCAGCTGCTGAGCTTCTCCTTTCTTCAGGTCCTCTGGGAAAACATGCTTTTCAGCTGTGCATCAGCCTTTTCCAGAAGAGAGATCAGCTGAGGAGCGATGGCCACCAAACCTGCATCGAACAGTGCTGCATTTCATTTCCCAGCTGCCATCCCTGGCTCTCCAGCTCCTTGTCCTGACATCCCATGGGGTATCTAGGCAGGAAATCCATCAGTGATAATACACCTTTGTTAAGGAAAACTCTCTCTTTCAAGATGCTTCTCAGTCAGTGGAATCAAAATAATATACAAAAGCAACTTGCTGCTGGCAAAAAGATTAAGGCAGGAACTGACTTCTCTACAGGGAGACCCAGACTCATCTTAGCTCTGTAATGGAGAACATGATTTTATTTTCCCAGAGCATAAGGTGAGAAAAGTTCATTTAATACGGAGACAGCAGAAGTGCACTCTGTCCCAGTCTGGACAAACAGCCACAGGGAGCTGCCCTGTCCGCTGATCTGGAGGACATTCTCATGCTCTTTTTCAGTTGCCATCTCACACTGGAAGACCAACATCTTCTCAACTCACCTCAACCACCCAAATGACCTCCCTGCGGGCAGGCCTGCATTTGCTGTGGACCCTGCCAGAAGCTTATATATGTGTGTGTGTACACATACATGTTTATATATGTGTATGTGTGCGTGTGTTCCTGCTGGGAACATCTGCTCTTGGTAGACGTTTCCCTTCCCAATTTCCTGGAGATCATAAGAAGGGCCACAAGGGTGAGAACTCCCACCCAAACCCTCTTTTCGCTCACCCAGGGAAGTCTATGGGCTTTGGTGGTTTAACTTCCCAATTTATGTTAATGCAAGTGATAACTGTGGTTTCTGTATGAATTGGAGCTGCGAATTTTCCCAAGCAGTGACTGCTTTGCTGTAACAGCAACAGAACGCAGAAATGTTCTGTTTCTACAGGAGATGTGGAAGGGATGGTCCATGTACAGAGAATGAGAAAGTCCAAAAGTAAATTACATCTGCCCTGCTAGCCTGGCTTCTTTTATTGCAAAGAAGTGATGTGAAAATCGCTTCCCAGAAAGCTTCTGGTTTCTACAGGATGAAGCAAATGATGGTTCTGTAGCGTATTCTTTAACATTTCCCCAAAAAACCTCTTTTGGCGAAAACAATTCCTCCCATTTCATGAATGTGCTTTAAACAGCCTCAGATGACTAAGCAGGACCACTGGCTTTTCCTCGCAGGAGAGGGGAGCTTACAGTTGAAGAAAAGATGGTTTCTGGTGGCAAACCAGGTCAGCAGATGTCCCTCCATCGTTTGCTCGACTCCTGCCACTGTCTTTAGCAAAGACTCAGGGGTCTCCAGTCAACATGAGCAGCGAGGTTCACCAACTCTGATTAAAAATACTCTCCTCTTGTTTTTTTTAACAGTTACCAGTGCACTGACCTGGCTGATCCCGTGGGACTGTATTTGCATGACTCATGGGGTGGCACAAGGGGGAAAAAGGAACCGAATGCAGGGAGGCGAGGAGGAACTTCTCAAACCTCTGCTGCCACCAAAAACACTTAACATGAAACTCCGACCTCAGTCATCCGCTTCCCTATATTCCTTCCAAAGAGTGCGCAAAAAGTGGAGATGCAGCAAGCTGGATGTTAACAAGCAATTTATTTCGCAGCCGGTATGAACCGGCCCAGGCAGCGTGACTAGTGTTTGTCATTAAAAGGGCTGCGAGGGGGGGTGGGATAGGGGATTTACAGATCAGCCCACGCATTTTTGGATAATCTGTGGACTGCCTTTAGGTTCTGTATAAATAATAATAATTAAAAGCGGATGTAACTAATTGGAATCTATTCCACAGCAGTAACATGATCCATCTTATTGCCAGTCCCCTGAGTCACTCCGTCCTCCAGATGATTATTTTTCTGCTTTTTCCTAATACAATCTGAGCTCTGCCTTTCACACTGCTGATGGATCCAGCGTGAGTTGGTGCTGCCAGGGCATTTCAAACCCTCTTCTGGCCCAGCCCGGTTATCTCCACACCAGGGGGGCAAGACTTGTCCCGTATTTCATCAAAGCTGCACATTTTTAAATTTAAAGTCCCCTCTGCCACCCACAAGTCTGGTGTTAACCCAGTTGTGTTATTGCCTATTATTTGCTCAATTTATTTTGAATTAAAAGCAGCAATGGACATCCCAGATATCCTTCTGGGCAGCCTTACTGGGTCTTGCTTTGCATCGCGTTCTCTATTTGGGATGAGGCTCCCCTTCCTCGACCTCCTGGGAAGAGCACCTTGTTCCTGGGTTTGGTGGCCCCAGGGGAAGGCAAAGCCCGTAGCAGGGCTCCGCAGCATTTGCACAGCAGCACGGCCAGCTGTGGAGGAAGGTCCTCTCCCTGCACATGTGACATGCTGTGTTTTGGCTGCGATAGAGTTAATTTTCTTCAGGGTAGCTAGTATGGGGCTGTGTTTTGGATTTGTGCTGGGAACAGTGCTGATAACACAGGGCTGTTTTTGTTATTGCTGAGCAGTGCTTGCACAGAGTCAAGGCCTTTTCTGCCTCTCACCCCACCCCACCAGCGAGCAGGATGGGGGTGCACCAGGGGTTGGGAGGGGACACAGCTGGGACAGCTGACCCCAGCTGACCCAAGGGATGTCCCACACCGTATGGCGTCATGCTCAGCCATATAAAACTGGGGGAAGAAGGAGGAAGGGGCAGTGATGGCATTTGTCTTCCCAAGTAACCATTACACGTGACGGAGCCCTGCTTTCCTGGAGATGGCTGAACACCTGCCTGCCCATGGGGAGCAGTGAATGAATGCCTTGTTTTGCTTTGCTTGCGTGCGCGGCTTCTGCTTTCCCTATTAAACTGTCTTTATCTCAACCCACGAGTTTTCTCTTTTACTCTTCTGACTCTCTCCCCCATCCCACCGCGGGAGAGTGAGCGAGCGGCTGCGTGGTGCTTGGTTGCCAGCTGGGGTTACACCATGATAGATACATGCTCTGTCTTGTCCCCTCCTGGGAACAGCAGTCCTGCCACTGCCACCCCAGCTCCGGGAGGGAAGCTCCTCTCCAGGCTCATTCCCAGGCTCCCGAAGGTCATTGCTCCCTTCCAGCTCACTTCCAGGATTAGATATGGAGAAAGTATGGGGAGAAAAAGTCCACCTTGGCTGGGAGAAGAGCTTTCGAGCTGAATTCAAACCTCTCTGAAATTAGGAGGAGGCTTCTTGTGGGCTTCAGAAGGGTTTGGACGAAGCCCACGCTGATGTAGAGCAAGAACACCGCTTTTCTTTCTTTTTTGGAGATTTTCTGTCATTCATGAGGGTTCTGTGCCATTTGTTTTGACGTGGTACCGAAACCGTCCCTTGTTTCATCTGCCTTCAGGGTGCCTCCAGAAGGTGGCTGTGGGTCAATAGGATTTCTGCAGGCTCTGGAAATCAGGTGTTTGAATGGTTTCCTCCATGGGAACCAGCATGTAGAGAGTCATATAATGCCTTGATTTGGCGCACCAGAGAGGCTGAGTGCCCTGAGGGCACGCGTAAACCTCGAAGGCCCTGAGCAGCCTTACCAGGGGCCTCCCCTGCCCCAGTCTCCGGGTCGGTCGGAGCTTGGATCCACCCTGAAGCCTCATCTCTGTTCCTGTCCCCTGGAAGGACCTTGGGCTTATGTTGCAGCCTTTCCAGTCCTGCCTCTCGCCCCACGTCCTGCTCCTCCTGACTCCCCGCACAGACCTGGCCCTGCTTCCATCGCTTGCCATGGCTGTTGATGGTTGCTGTGACCAGCACCCTGCGCTGCCCAGAGAAGCCGCTCCGACCCCGGGTTTAGGCTGGACGATGGAAGGAGATGCTAAAGCCAAACCATTTCCTTCGCAGTCCTACGCAGCGCTTCCACCCCCAGGGTCCCATGAGCGCGGTACCGCGCAGGGTATGCCCGCTTCCCAAACGCTCCACGCGCGGATGCTCGGCCCCAGCGTGGGTTTGGGGCGGTGGAGCCGGGCATCGCCCCCGCCTTCGCACCCCCGGGCAGGGGCTGCCGGGGTGATGGGGCGCTGCCTTAGCCCCCCGGAGGAGC
>VZTV01107579.1:18575-33938 GCA_013400875.1 Anhinga rufa
GAAAGGTGTATCTTCCTACGCCTGTAAAGGTGTAGGAAGATACAACAGCAGTTTTGCAAAATGAAGCCGAGACTCGGAGCTAACGCGCGTGGATGTTGCTTGTGCACGCGTGTGCTCCGCGTGTGCTGGTCGTACGAGCAAATCAGCCGTAAGACAAAATGCCTGTTTGCTCATGAGCTGGCAAGATGCTCCTATGGCCAGCGTTTCTTCATCCGACATCTTCCTCTTCAAAATTTTGGGCCAACTCCCTTTGGCCCCACAAGGAGTTAATGGCTTTCCAGTGCGATGGAAGTACGTTCAAATCAGTAACTGGCGGGTCTCTTACTGGTGCAGCGAACCCCAATCTGCCTGGCCGCTTGGCAGTGGTTGCGTAAGGCTGGCGTTGGTCGTGGTTTCCCTTGCTTGGCGCAGGCTTTGGGCACCCGCCGGCTGCCACGAGGTAATTTCTACCATGTCCCCCAGTGCCCTCGCCTCGAACCACCAAAGTGTCACCTTGCTTGGACTCGAGGCTTCGGGGAGCCTGATGGATTTCATCTGCTTGGAGCAAAACCGTGGCTGCCGGGGATGCTTGCGAGCTCTGGTCGGCGCTGGCCGCAGGAGTAGCTGCTGGGTTTTCCTTCATGGGGACCAGATGTGCCGGTGCTGCTGTTTTGGCATGCTCAGCTGCCTGTGTTTCACTCTCCAGACGTAGTAAAGGAAGTGCTGAGCAGGGTAAGCCCTGGACTCTTGGTTTCACAAACCCTAAACCAGCTGAAATGGTTGTTTTGCAAGAAGCAGAAACTTGTTTTGCTCTTCAGTACTTTCCTCACCGTCAACTTTTTTTGGAGTGAGTAACTTGATCCTTTTTACAGTGAGTGGGGCAGGAGATGGGCTCTCCCTGCCTGCAAAGTTACCGGAAAACTTCCAGACCAGTTTATTTGTCTTTCTGGGTTAGTTTTTTTTTTTTTTTTCTCCTTTAATGTTGTAAGCAACTTCCCAGTGCTGGTCGGCGGAGGGTGCAGCCGACCTCCTGGAAGGGTGGCGGGGCTGTGCAGCCCGGCCCGACCTGTGCCAAGGCATCTCCATGGAACCAGCTGCCATTTCTACCAAATTCTCCTGGTTTTGCTTGGAAACAGTTCCCAGAGTGTCAATTTAGCACCGTCGGTCCTTGCTTGCTTACAGCTCTCTCCTCCTGCTCTTTTCTACCAGGGTCAAGTGCCCTGCGTTTAGTTGGCTTTTGTCTTTTTTTTCTTTTAAATTTCTTTTTTTAAATTTTTTAGGTTTATCACTGCCTCCCCGCAGGGCTGGTGGTGGGGCATCACTGTACGCAACCCGAGACGTTGACTGTCTCGAGGTGTCACCTCGTTTCAGGACGCAAACGCCTGTTGATCCACCAACTTTCAGCGGGCGCATTGACTCCCTGAGTGCAATTGGGTCCTGAATGAGCTGCTGTATTCCCGGCCACATCCCCGTGCACGTGCCCGGGAAGCTTGTGGCCCCCTAAAAGCTATTTACTGTGTGAGTTGCCCATCGGGTCCCTCCTGCAGCATGCAGTTATTTAACAGGGTGATAGAGGCATGGCATAGATGCCGTCATTGACATGGAATCATCAGGCTGGATGGTGGTAAGGTGGGTCATGCCCGCGTCAGCTGCGGGGTGCCGCTGCCTCAAGGGTTTGTTTGCAGCTGAGTGCAAAGGTCCTCTTGCCTGAGACATTCCCCCAGTGTGAGGAGATGAAAGTGAGAGCATTCTCCAGCCTGATTTGCTTGCCTCATACCATAAAACCTCCACGTGCTGGAATAGGAGAGGGTGGCTGGGACGCGCCTTTGCTGGTGCGGTGCAGGGTTGATGCTGAGCTGAGGATGCTCTTTGCGATCGTGGCCGCCCCGTCCCGCCTGACCCTTCTGCCGTCAGTCTCGAGAGCTGCTCCTGCGTTGGGCATGGAGAGCAGCACCGAAACTGCTTGAAACCAGATCTGCTCTTTAGTGTTTTGCACCGATTCCCTTTTTTCTTGTGTGTTTTTGCTACCCTATACACTTCCTTTGGTATTGGAGTAATGAACTGAAATCCAGTGGCTAAGCAGAGCTCACTTCATTATTCTGTTACTTTCGCCATTGAGGCTTGGTGCATCGGCCAGAAAGGCCTAGTTTTGCATGCTGCTTCGGCAGCCTGAGGATGAGGGACCAAACCAGCAGACACCCTTTTTTTGTTGAGGATCTTCCTGTTCCTGGCCTTCTCTTTCAGAGATCTGAGTGGTGCCAGGCAGGAAACCTGAGCAGCTGGGTGCTTTCAGGGACCAGAAACACCAATCCAAATAAATAGCGGACGCTCAAGGCTGCTTAGTCTTCCCCCAGTGGGACTTGCTGTCGTCCCTAAGCTTGGAAGTGCATGTGCAGCTGAAGATCTGGAGATGTTCAAACGCACCAGTGCCACTTTGCTTGAGATAGGGTTTAAAAAAAAAACCCAACCCAAAACCAAAAACAAACACCAAACCTGGTGCTGTTACGGTAGGGCGGGTCCTGCTGACTTTAGTTACCCAGATGAGTGATGGAAAAAGGCTGGAGGTGGGGAGAAAAGGGAGAGCAGGATGGGACCCATGGGACGTGCCTGTAGTGGGTTGTCTGTGGGTCTCCTGAGGTCTGGCTCACGCAGAGGGAGAAATTGGGATCGGAGGTGGCGGCACGCAGCTCATCCCGGCAGGAGAGCCACTGCCTGTCCTGCCTCTCCTGATGCCCCGTCCCGCTCGGCGCTGGCACGGGGAGGAGGATGAGTAACACCGGTGATCCCCCATGCAACCTTGGGAGGCGGGATCCTGCTGTGTCTGGTTTGCTAAGTCAGGGTTGCGTGATGAAGATTATGGGCAGCAGGTTTCCTCACAGCCAGCTAAGCACTTTGTTAAATCATGTCTTAAGGGAGGGGAAAAATAAAATGCGTCCTGTAAGCCTTTGCTGCCTGCCAGGGCAGCCCCGCTTTTTGTTTTAATTTGGCATGCTGTAATTAGCCTGCCCGCTGCAGGATCCTTGTCAACTCCTGCGGGCTTGCCTGTTTCTGCCTGCTCTGTAATTGCTGCTTCAGGAGAAAAAGAAAAAAATAAATAATAATAAAAAAATGAAGTGTTTTGTACAAATCCCGAGCTGTAAATTATTTAGCAGGTGAAACAGAAATGTGCTGTGTGCTTCCAGGAAGCAAGAGACTGCACCAAAAATGATGCGGCGTGGCTTGCAGCTCTGCCACAATGTGCCTTCTGCAGAGTCATGTTGTTGGGAGGCTTTTTTTTTCTTTCTTCTTTTTTTTTTTTCCTCTCTGAATATATTCTTGCTGGCTGGTAGCCCGGAATAGGTAGCAGAGCAAGGGGAGAGGGCTTGTATAATATAGCCAACTGATTTCTGTGCCTGGCCGTGCAGTTGAAAAGCGCATGTCTCTTGGGTTTTTTTTACCTTCAGTGTAGGAAAGCACCTTGGGAAGTTCAAGGTAACGTTGGCTCGTTCCTCTCTCTTCCTCATAACTCAGCCTACAGCCGTTTGAAAATGCTTTTTTTTCTGTTGTTTTGCATGTTGTATGGCGTTGTGTCAGCCTTTCTTTTGATATGCCTTTTGTTCTCGGTGTCTTATCTCCGCTGGTATAACTGACATTAAATCCATGGACCAGAGGTCTTCTGGAGGAAGTGGAGGCCCTTCTTGGGAGATGGAGCTTTTCTTGGGGATGGAGCAGCCTTGATGCAAAGGAACTAAGGGAATAAAGCCCTGGGACTGGAAATAGGTAGAGATAAACAGATTTGTAGTCATCATCTAGCCAAGCCCAGCTGAGTGCAGTTCAGTGTCTAAAAACTAGAGACCTTTTACCTGTATCTGATGCAATGAGGAACTGAGTTACAGCAGAGCTCCTCAGAGAGCTTAAAAATAGCATCAGGTTTTCTCTCCTGTTGCTAATGCACCTGGTTTGAAGTGGGTTCAGATGTGGTTGGAGGCTCGAAGCAGAATCCCTTGTGGTCTCACCAAACTCCATGGTTGCTCAGGGTTATAAAAAATCATGGAAGGTCAGAGGGGCTGAGAAATAGTCCAGTAATGCCGGCTAGCCTGGATTTCATCCCAGTTTGCGTTATTTAGAAAGGTTAACTATTTGAACAAGTGCAGATTAATAAATACAGAGGAGGAAAGTGTTACAGGTCAGAACCGCCATCTGTGTGTGATTTTATTTTATTTTATTTTTTTGTCTTCTCAGCAAGCACCTGGCTCGTGCTGGAGCCTCTCAGCCTTGAAATGCAAAGCTGGTCTGAATTTCCCTGGGGTGGCCAGGTAGCACGTACTGCTGAAACACAATTAGCAGTATTTACTGCCCTGGCAGGGTGGCAGTGTAAATGATGCTTAGCCTCACTGAGAAGCGTGGTGTCAAATTTAAGGAATTATAATCGTAGCTGGTGATGTGTCCGGAGAGCATGCTGCCATCTGTACCAGTTCTCTTCCACCCCGACCTCACTGAGCTCCTTCCCCTGCATGTAGAAACATCTCTGTGGTCCCCTGGCTCTGGGATGTGCTTCGTGATCCTGCAAGGGATCGCCGGCAGAGAGGGCTCCGGTCATGTGCTGTTGTTGACTAATATCTCCTGTCTGTTTTCCAGCTGCTCCTGCTCCTTGGCACCGCTGATGGTCAGTCGAAGCTGACCTCTGAGCAGAATGCCATCAGCCTCCCCCCCAGCAAGTACCGCCACTTCGACCGTGCCACCAACAAAGAGCTGATCTGCGACAAATGTCCTGCAGGAACCTATGTGTCCAAGCACTGTACGAAGAATACCTTAAGAGAGTGCAGCCCTTGTCCAGATGGGACCTTTACTAAGCATGAGAATGGCATAGAGCGGTGCCACCCTTGTAGAAAACCCTGTGAACTGCCAATGATTGAGAAAACTCATTGTACTGCCTTGACTGACCGCGAGTGCACTTGCCTGTCTGGTACGTTTCAGACAAACGATACCTGCGTCCCTTACACCGTGTGCCCGGTCGGTTGGGGCGTCCGCAAGAAAGGAACCGAGACGGAAGATGTTAGGTGCAAGCCGTGCCCTCGTGGTACCTTTTCTGATGTGCCTTCTAGTGTGATGAAGTGCAAAACATACACTGACTGCTTTGGGAAAAACATGGTGGTCATCAAGCCAGGGACGAAGGAGAGTGACAACGTCTGTGGTTCTCCGGCGTCTCTTCCGAACACATCTTTGACTTTGTCAAGCACCGAAGTGGATGAAGAGCCCTATGAAGTTCCACCAACTGCTCATCTTCCCAAAGGTAATGTCCACCACTGAAACACAGACATATTTTTGGTCATGAGATTGTGTTCCTGCCTTGGTGAAGGCTGTCTTTAGGCTGTTAAAGGGCAGTTTTGTCTAAAGTGTCGATGGTGTTTTTGCTTAGTGGCCAGAAGGCAGCTCCAGAGTGCATCAGGTTGCCTTTAGCTGTGTTAAACCATCCTTAATAGCATTTTGACTGAGACTGCAGTCACGATTGGACTCCTCGCTGTCCTACTGTTTGGACTGTAAGGACATCATGTTCCCCAGCCCTTCCTGTCTCTGTGTTGTGCTGGCACAAGCCTTTGTACATGTGTGGCAAGCCTGAGCAGAGCGCAGCAGGAAGACCCTGGCAGGAGAGGAGCGTTGCTCCACCAGACTGCTTCCCTGATGGATTCACTGCTTTTGTGCCTGTGCTTTCCCTGCTGCATTTTGCCCTGTACTGAGCCAGCGTATTGGCTTGAATGGGATCCATTACCAAAACAGCCTTCCAGGAGCCTGGGCTGCGCTGTAAATTTTTTCTTTGCTTCTAAGATTTCTGTTAGTTATTACTGGTGGGGAGAACCAGGTTGAATTCCCCATTCTGTCATTTAATTGAAAATGATACATCATTGCAACCTTTAGGGAGATGCGTTAGCCGTGGCTGGTTGCAGTGGTGCTATAAGACCCCATTTGAGGTGGTGCTTAATGCTCTCTGGGAAGCAGCGTCCTTAGAGTGTCTCAGATGGGGCATTTTATTAAAAAAAATAATGCAGCTTTTGATGGCCTGAATGCCTGAATTGGTAAATACAATAGCAGGGAAGTGTTGACAGTGGCAGATTCACAGTGCTTCTCCTTTATTAGGTCTCAAAGCTTGGTATGATGTTGGTGTGTCATTGGGAGAGGACGGGAGGGTGTTCCCTGAACTTTGAAATCAACTGTAGACAATTAGGTAAAAGTTACAGCATTTTCCTTGTTTGTATCCTGGTCAGAGTGTTTCGTGTAACCAAGTCAGAGGCAAAATCAGGTTACAGGTGGTTTTAACTGCTCTCTGGATCAACTGGGATGAGACATGATCTGCAAAAGTCAAGTTTCCAAAGTAAGCCCTAGTTTTGCCACGAAAGCCCTTGCTCTTCTCATGAGGCTTTGGTCATGCAGCTGGCTGGGACCTGTGAGCTGTTGGCTGATAAGAAAACTCAATAAAGATGGAAAGTAGCTCTTAGGGGTAGGTTGGGTTGGTTCTGTTGCTTCAGAAACCTGTTGTAGTTGATGCATCCACAGCTTCTTGCAGTGCTGATAAAGAAAGTTTGTGCTTCCTTAACAAAACCCAGTAGAGGGATACAAAGCCTCCAAACTGTCATGTATTTCTAGCCCAAATACCACATTTTCCACATTTGAAATGAAACCCATGTTCATAAACCTAAGAAACCTCAAGGCTGTAGGTTTTCTGAGAAGTAATGAATGTGGGACAAACATTGACAGCATGCCTTTAATCACTTGGCATTTTTTTTTTTTAAACAAACTGCCACTAGCCTTAACCAACAAGGGTCAATTTTATCTTGAACCTACCTCTGTAACCGTACCCATCTGTTCCTAGAGCCAAACCTCAACTTCACCTCTTCCCTTTCTCACTGCCTGGCGTTGGGTTTCTGTCTGCTGGCCAAGCAGATGCTCAGGCAGGTCTTAGACTGTGACATGATGCTGTATCGCATCTCCGGTGCCGTGGCACTGAACTCTCCTCTCCTTTCGCAGGTTTGAATTCTTCAGTTCCCGATTTTGTCCCCTCTCCTGCACCACGCACATCCAGTGGCACGGCAGAGCCGGCGGGCTACTACAACGAAACCTCGGCCAACGAGACGGACGGTGCAGGTGGGGCCCTCACCGGTTCCAGTGCTGCCAGCCAGGCACAGAGCTACCGGCACAAGCAGACCAGCCAAGTGCTGGAGAAGCAGCCGTCGCTGGAGATGGCGGGGAGCGAGAAGTCTAGTGTCCCATACAGGCCCCCCCGGCGAGGTCAACAGAATGTCCACCAGCACTTCGACATCAACGAGCACTTGCCGTGGATGATTGTCCTGTTCCTGCTGCTAGTCCTGGTGGTTATCGTTGTCTGCAGTGTCAGGAAGAGCTCACGGACTCTGAAGAAGGGACCCAGGCAAGATCCCAGTGCCATTGTGGAAAAAGCTATTATGAAAAAGTCCACCACCCCCACGCAGAACAGGGAGAAGTGGATCTATTACTGCAACGGGCACGGTGAGCAATAGCGACCGGGGGCTGTAGGGCGTAGTGTCTTTTGTGCCATTCCGCACGGTGCTTTGGAGGGGCCGCCCCTGCATCCACCGACCCGTTGCTTGTCTGACTTGCTGGGTCTTGTAGCAAGGACAAAGCCCAGATACTCACATACTGGCTCCTCAGATGTGGAGGAACCTTTATCCTTGGCTTCTCCGCATCCCTGTTTCCATGGTGTTTCCTTGCTCCTGAAGGAAGAGTTAGTGGAGGGAATGTTGACTGCTCAGCCCAGACTCCTTTTCCTGCCCGCCCTCCAGCCCCTTTCCCCTTTCCACTTTTCTGTTTCACTCTCTCCTTATTTTATCAGTGACTCAGATATGGGTCTGGTTGTCTTTCATATCGCCCTTTTTCTCTCACCCTGTCTGTTTCTGGAAGGCTGTCGTATCGCTCGCCTCTTGGCAGTGCCTCGATTTCAGGTTCTTAGCCCTAAATCCTGACTGCTGGCTTGTGTCCCCAGCCCTTTCCTCATGCTGGAGCCAGGAAGGTTGTCCTTAAAGGCTGTGTCGTGGAGGCATACAGCTCCATGAGTGTATTAGGTCTTCCTGGAGGCTCTGCTTTGTAGTGTTTTGTTATTTTGGTGGATGACTTGCTGTCAGCTTTTTGATGAGATTTGAAAGATGACCCATTGCGGTTATAAAAATCATTGACAAGTTAATGGTGGTGTGAACGTGAGCACCAAACAGCCACGAATCTCCCTAGTAGGATGCATGGCTCTTCCTGTGCAAAGCTACCCCCCTTATCCGGTGCAGACAGACAGCACTGACAAGCCCTTACTTTCGGTTGAGGTTGATCAACCTTAAACATCTGTTCACAATTAACCTTTAGAAAAGCACATTTAACGAGGGAAGGGCCAAACAAAGAATGGATTGACAAAAGATTGGAAGGTTTGAGAGAGATCAGTGCTTGATGAAAGTCATCCATGAGTGCTTAAGGACAAAGCAAAGAAGGCTTTGAGTAGGGCGTCTTCTGTCATGTACTCTCTTTGCCTTCCTGCTGATTAATAGACCAGCACTTTGTTTGTCTTCGTTAATGCATTTATAGAACCAGTAAGGTCTTGTTGGAGTTAGTTTAGTGCCTTCTCTTGTGTTTGTGCTACTTAACAGTTTCCTTTTAACTCTTTTGACTTCTTGGTTTCTTGAGCTTTTTTTTTCCTCCTTTGCGATAACTTTTTCCAGTAACCTCTGTACTGCATTGCCCCTAAAATCTGTGGTACCCAAAGCATGGTCCTTGGTGCGATGGTGAGTGATCTGCAATGGGGTTGCAGAATGTTATTAAACATCCATATTTGTGGGCGCTACCAAAAATACTACCTATCTTTGGCCATGGTTCACTGGCCAAAAGTGGATGGTTGTTACATGGTTGTTATGAACTTTCAGTAACTTTTTTTTTTCCTCATGACCTTAACTACCGGTTGGTTGAATTTCTCACTTTCCTGTTTTTTGGAGCAGTGAATGTTATCTCAGAGCAGATGTTCAGATTCAGCCTGAATTTGAAGGGGGTGGGGAGTGATTGAGTTGAGTTGAGTGATTGAGGGACCAGACCCAAGTTGCTCTGAGCAGGTGCAGCTCTGCTTTCTCACCTGGTGTTTCAGATCCCGTGCTGAAATGCCTGTGCTGCAGCTGGCTCTTCTCTTGGAGGCCACGTTAGAACTGCCTTTGTGGGCAGTGCTGTGCATTTGGTCGTCAAGCGTGGTTCAGGTTAAAGAAACTGCAGATAAGAGAAGGTGATATGTGGTGAGCAACAGGGCTGTGTTAGCCCATTTAGATATAACTCCACCTCCTAGATATAGTCATCCTTTCGGGGATGGCATCATTCATGGGTCACCCAGTGCTTCCCAAGATGAGCTGTTCTGGCCTTCTCTGTCATCCTTTAACAGCTGAATTCAGCTAGTGCTTCAAATTCACAAGGTATTTGCTAAGTTTTCCTCTTGTCTTGGGAAATAAGCTGGATGTAACGGTAAAAACCACACTTAAGTGATAAACTGGCCCAGTATCTGATCGAGCTGCTCAGGTCTGAAAGTGAATTGCACTGTTCCTCTGGGCTCCCGGCTGGGCAGTTTTGCACATCCCTCCCAGTCATTCTTGCAGTAGTCACGCTGGTTCCGCGTTAGCATGGGTGGCTTCGTGGCTTCCTCCTGCCACTGAATGTCCTCATTTGAACTTCGTGTGCAGTGAAGGCAGACAGCTGAGCACAAACCAATTAATGCTTTGTCTTGCTTTTAGTGCAGCTCTGGTGTTGCCTCAGTCACGTTGTGTTAGCTGGAAGGGCCGTGCTTGTTAGTTCGTACTTGGTGGTGGTGCTCTGTTGTGTCAGATAGGGAAGTTGTTCTTTCCTGCAACGGTCTATAAATCCGTCTGGTTTTCTTACTGAAATATCTAGCTCTTAAGACTGCTTACTTGAAACGAGAGAAGATGTAGTGCCATAGAGGAATTGACCTTAACGGGTGGTACAGCTAAGATGCGCTGCAGAGCTGCAGCGTGGTGGCTTAGCTTTCTGCTGCTCCAGCAGTGTCTGTACACAGATCATGCTTCATCCTGAAGCAGTGTTTCAGACAAGGATGAATGTAGCCAGGAACAAACTTCAGGCTGTTGCAGAGAGGAAAGCTTTCCCCTCCCATGCTGCTAGCGCAGATCCCTCCATAGTAGGGAGCCAGAGCAAAGCCTCCATAGATAGGAGGACCACAGCTGCTCCCCTGGTCTTCAGGTGCCAGCCTGCTTAGTGCTTGCGCTAGGGGTGTGGAGGGCAAGCAGTTAGGTTCAAATCACGTTTTGGGGCTGGAGGTGAAGCCCTGTGGTCTGCTGCTGGCAGCATGTCAAAACGCATATGACTTCCCCACCTGTACACTAGCTGGCCACGCCAACAAGGAGCTGGGGCGTGTTTATGGCTGGGGCGAAGCCTGTGTACGTAGCTGTTGCGCACAGGGCAGGGCGCTTCCTCCGAGTTTACCGTCTCCTCCCTCCTAATCCTTTCAGTAAACAGTTTTAACCTTTGAAAGGGAAGACTGGGTCTGACGTAGGTGCTGCAGCCTCTGCTCAGGAGCTGTGCTTAGGCGGCTGCCCTTGCACCGGCGCCCTGGGCACCTCCTATGGTGCCAGATGGGAGTACACCTGGCATGCAAGGCTTTGACCGTTAGGAGGATTTTTATTATCAATTTTTATTACTGATATCTTTAAGCCCATCAGTTCTGGGTAAAGCATGGTCAGGGTGGCGCCAGCACTGCTCAGTGCCAGAGCAAAGACTGTGATTTGGCTTCTTCCCGAAAGAGGAGGATTTTAGGGTGGAAGTGGTGGCTCAAACTCTCGCCTGGTTCCAGGTGGTGCTTGATATACCGAATTGCTTAAATAGCTGAGGCACGTTTGCAATCCTGAGCAGCGGTGGTTGTCATGGGGCATTTCGCTTGTCCTCATCTTCCTGTGAGCTGGTGTCTATGCCCCATGCTCTCTCCGGTCATAATGCATGCCTTAGATAACAGCCCAAACCTAAAAATAGCAGTAGCTTGGGAGGCTGGTGTTAAAACAAGACCTGTGTCCTTAACACGGATGTGTTCCAGCCAAGACAGCAAATACCGATGATTCTCACTGGATTAAATGGTTCAGAGGTCTGGGAAGAGCTTGCAATGACAAATGGCCTGAATTAGCAGCCAGCCTACCTCCATGTCTGTCCCGTGTCCGTCTCTGCAGCAGGGGCTCTCCACAAAGGCCCCAGATCTCATCTGTGCAGGATCTTGAAGGTGGATCAGCATCAGCGTTGCAGCTGTGGTTGGAGAAGCTGGACCTCTTGCTGTGCTTCGGCTGGCTCTTACTTTCTAACCCTGCAGATGGGAATCCAAAGGAGAAAAGCAGTTTACCAAGGATTTCCAAAGAAATTATCAGTGTTGTGCCTGAATGCCATGGGTACTGGGCTGATAACGCTCTGTACTTTTAACCTTGTATGACTACTTTCTTTTAGAAGATCAAAACAGCCTACACACTGGAAACACTTTCTTCTAAACAATCCCTTTATTTTAGCAAATACCCACTTCATTTCTTCAGCTGTTGCCAAAGGCAAGGAACTGAGCTTGTAATAAAAATGGAGAATAGAAGCCTCCCTCTTGAATGTCTTGGAAATGCCAAATTTGGCATCAGTCTATGCCAAACATGAAGATGGGCTTGAATCCTCTTGCAAAATTGCTGATCGTGTTGCCTTTGACTTTCGCCCACTGAGTAGCAGAAGACAAAAGGCAAGAAGAGACTCTATAAAATGTTGCATTTTGGGGTAAAACCTCCTTGCATAGAAGAAGCTGCCTGACATGATGTGCCAGGAGGCAAGAAAATTTGGTGATTTTGTTTTTTCTTTTTTGGAGTTGAAAGACTGAAGAACAGGTCTTGGCAGCACTGGCCTGGCATGAGATGCCACTTCCCTTTTATTTTTCTTCAAGTCTGGTAATTGCACGTTATTGCAGTGGGTGGTGAGTGCGAAGCCAGGAAGCCTCTGGTTAAATAATCAGAGAAATAAACTGTTCTGCAAAAGCTGTTTGCAGCCAAGATGGAGCTGAGGCTTGACTGCAGGTAGAAAAGCATGTACTGAAGATGGCTCAGGATCGAAAGCGGAGTGGGGGAGTTGAGGGATGATGCTGGAAAGATGGGGAGTGTTGGGATTTGGGGGTCTTGGTTGCTCAGTTGTCGAGATGTCCGGTTGTCATTGCGTTGGGAGACAGGATCATCTTGGTTGGTGATTCGTAGGGAATAGTCCTTGGCTGGCAGCTCAGTAGCTGTAGGACCAGGGCTAGGCTTGAGCTCGGTCTGCTCCAGAGGAAGTTGGTGAGGGTCTTAAAGAGGGACCAGAGCCTCGCTGCAAAGCCCTGTGCCATGAAGAACCTGACCTTGTGCCGCAGCTCCAAAGCACCCCCACATGAATATAACCAACAGGTGTGTTGGCAGTACGCATTGGGACGTTTTGGGTCACTGCAGGCTTGCCCTTACTTGGAAGCAGATTCTCATTTATGGTTAGTGTTGGAAGATGCTTATCAGAGTACAATTACTTGATTCTTTTTCTGTTAAAGAGACAGCACGTTGACTAAAAAAGCCCACACGTAACCATAACCTTTTCTATAGATCCATCACCTAATGAAGGGATGCAAGTGCATGGAAACAACCCAGCAGTGGATATTCTTCCTCAAGCCTGGTGTCAATCTCTGCTCAGTGGCTACCATAAATAAGGAAACCCAGCTGCAGGGATGACACTTGCAGGTCTACAGGGTGACTACCTGGCACTGGATGCTACTTTAGGACCCCTCCTTAGTGCTTGTATGGGTAAATGAGATTAAAGCCACAATGTGAGGGTTTTTTTGTAGGGTTAGTTTTCCCTTTGATCGGCTCCTGAACTGGTCACAGTGTGGTGGCAGGAACATCACGCTGGGAGGCAGGGCAAGGATGGAGGAGCCGCTGTAGAAGCGCACCCCTGGCGACTCCATCTCTCCTGCAGAGCATGGGGAGGAAGGAGCAATGGGGTTAAAAGCTTCACCAGTCTCAAACTGTGGTGGCCTCGAGGTGTTGTGCCCAGATGACAGGTAGGGCAGAGATGGCCAGCAACATCTCGCGAGGGCAGGTGTGCCCATTGCTGCTAACTTAATTTGGTAATTGCAGTTACACCTGGAAAGGAGCAGCCCTGGGCTTGTGTGCAAACCCTAACATGGCTCTGGCAGGCAGAGCATGAGATGAGGGATTAGTCTGTCTACCTGCCAAAATGGAGAGGCAGAAGGTGTTGTGGTTTTTATTTTTTTTTTTCTTCTCAAAGTAGACTCTCTTCTGGCATCTGCAGATGACTGCTGGTCCTCTAATGTCAGCCTGTCCACCTCTGCAAAGTGAGACCCAGGCAGAAAGGGAGCTTGTTAAATTGGAAGGGGCAGGTATGCGCCAGGTACCACAAGCAATATGGATGCTGTGGTACTGCTGAGCCTTAAAACAGGAATGCTGCCTCGCTGGAGCTTGTTCAGCTGCACGGGAGCTCTGCTTTTCATGCTACGTTTGTTCCAACACGGGTGCAATGCTCTGCTTCAGGGTGGGATGAAGCAACTCTTTGTCTGCAGTGCAAACCTCTGCCATGGGAGCTTTGGGGTAACATCTGATGAGTTCGAAACACTGTCTTCCTCAAACTACTCAACTTAAAACTTTGCTCAGGTTTGCCCCAAACTCACCCTTGACCTTTTGTAAGCTGTGTGGTTTCCAAAGGGTGTATCTGGAGCTGACTGAGGCTGCATGGTGAAAGGGAGCCTTGGAAAACCCAAACAAGGGAGGCTGCTGTTCTGCTTAGGGAGGAGGAAACCTAATCATGTGCAGGTTTATCATATCTTACTCCTCAGCCTTATTGCATTAGCAGGCCTGAAGACGGGCACTTGATCACTTCTAATGTGTGGTGCTACACGAGCCATCTATCTGCAATGTGCGCAGGGCTGTGTGGAGCTGCCGTGGGAAGTTGGTACATTTGCTCCCAAATCTGCGTAATAAAAATAAAAAGAAGAAAAAACCAAACTATCCTATGGTCAAAATTCCTGGGTGGCCTTGGAATTAATTTAATACGGAACCAGGATTTGTGCCTACCTGCTAAGGTGTAGGGCCGAGTGTCAGAGGCAGGGCAGCTCTGCGGGGAGGGGAGGGTTGTCCTTGTAGAAAAACACACCGAGCCCTGGCATTTTTTTGCCAAAACCCAGCAGCAGTTTCTGTGCCAGGAGGGCTGTGATTTCTCACATCGGTAAGGCTCTCACACATAACTCCTCGAATAACTAGGCAGATTTTTTTTTTTTCCTCACTTGCCAAGGCTTTGTCTGGGGCGGGGGGGAAATGCGGGAGGCGAATTTAATCCTTGGGTTGGCATCTGCGGGTGTCTGGATATTTATATGGCTCTGGCTGGGGCAGTGTGCTTGCTCAGGGTTACCAGCTGTCCAAGAGGGTTATAATGAAGATTAACTCTGTGAAAGCCATTTAAAATTTAATAATTACATAAAATACTTATGCTGGCTGTTCCTTTTTAAACCGAAGGAACAGCAAGCCTTTTCTGCAAGTCCCCAATGCCAGCACAGGGAGACAGGCAGGGAGAGCATCCCATGGTGGTGGGCAGGAGCTCGTGTGGGCCCTGGGAGGGTTGGAGCAAAGGTGCTGTTACAGAGGTGACTTCCACGTAGCATGTGGTGGGAAGGGAGGTCTTGTCTTATGCTGACCCTCAAGTTTCCAGGTCTGAAACATGTTCATAACTGCATGTGGCTGATCATAGACCTTCCTTGAGTGCCTGGTTTGGTTGAGTTATTTCACAGAGAGCATGTGGAAGTGTTTATCGGGAGTCCCTTTCCTGCCCTGCAAGATTTTTGTTTTTCTTTAAAAAAAAATAAATAAAAAAAATCACCATTAGGTGCTTTGTTGCCCAAACGACACTTGCTGAGGATGTGAGTCACTGGCTCCTGGGAGGGTCTGACACCAGCACTGTCAAATTGCTAACAAGTCTTTGTAAGTGTGTCCTCTCCTCCTGTCTGGACAAAGGCTCTTGTTAGAATCATGGAAAGGTTTGGGTTGGAAGGGATCTTCAAAGATCATGTAGTCCAGCCCCCTTGCTGTGGGCAGGGACATCTTTCACTAGACTGGGTTGCTCAGAGCCCCATCCAACCTGACCTTGAACGCTTCCAGGGATGGGGCATCTACCACCTCTCTGGGCAACCTGTGCCAGTGTCTCACCACCCTCACAGTAAAGAATTTCTTCCTTACATCCAATGTAAATCTACGCTCTTTCAGATTAAAACTGTTGCCCTTTGTCCTGTCACTATAGGCCTTAGTAAAAACTCTGTCCCCATCTTTATTAGTCCCCTTTAAGTATTGAAAG
>VZTV01107581.1:0-11643 GCA_013400875.1 Anhinga rufa
TTACCATCTCTCTTCCTAAATTTGAAGCCCCAGGTGAAGCTGTTTCCCATCTCATTGCAGCTGGGCCACTGTGGAGGTTCATAGCCTTGGCCACTCGCAGCAAATCAGGCTTCTAGGCCGGGTGCTTGTGGTTAATATTTGCAGATATAGAGGACTTTGCTGTTGACCACCCAGCTAAACGCATGATGGAAAATGCCCTCACTTCAGAGCAAGGGTTTGTTTTGGAGTAATGTCCGGGATTTTTTTGGCACTTAGCAATTTTGCTAAGCACGGTATCAAAACAATGTATTTAAAAGTAAAGATAACTTTTGTTATGAACTGTTTTCTTCTCCTTAAAAACACTGTGTATCTTCTTTTCAGTACTGTCAAGAGTCTCTGACCTAAAGCTGAAGATATCTTATTTTGAGCCACCATATGGCTGTTAATTAAAATTTCTCAGGTAGGAAATTTTTAAAGACAGAATAACTGAGGTGTGGTCTGTTGTTGACTTATATCAGTCCCTACAACCACGACAGGCACAGTGTGAAAGCTGTTTTTCTTAGGGATGATTGTTCCATCTTATGCTAACGCTGCCCACATTTGGTGACATCTTTCATTATATACTTTGAAGAGCCTCACATTCCTGATTAAAGCACATAAAAGTTCACTGAAGTTCTCTCAAACTACTGTTTCATTTAGTGTAAGTGCTGTGGGCATCACAATCACTTAAACATTTTTTGTAAGTGTTTGTCTGATTGTATTTCACATTAGCCTGACCTAACTTACCCACATCTGAAAGGTCGTTTCAGGTTTCATTCACTGTAAGTCAGTATAGCCTCTGCTGACAGCCTGGGGATATGTACAGGTCTAGTGAAAGTAGCTATATACCTTGTTTTATTATTGCTGGAATTTGACCTGTAAGAAACCTTCAGGTTTTATCCTGCAGAAGCTGTTTAAGCCAAGGAACCCAAATTCTGTTTTTCCCTATAGTTCTTTTCTTTCTCAAATATGAGTTGACTACTGAAATACTTCTGCAGTTTCTGAAAAGCATACTGTTTTTTCCTTTTTTAAAAACAAAACAAATGCACAATTTCCCACCCCCCTCCACCCACCAAAATACTGCTGGTGACTACTGATAGAAGTCCTGTGAATGCCCCTCGTTGTTACTTCCTGCTTGGAGCTATTCTTTATCTACTTTTTCTTCCAGAAGGAAGCTTTTATATCAATCTTTTCTATAAAGGGAGAATATTGTAATTCTTCAAAGAGATAAAATTTCAGCATCCTCATTATCATTTCATCATAATTTGGAGCACAATGTCTTGTGTTCAGGCAGTTCCTTATCCCATTTCAGTTTTACTTTTCAAGGTATTATTTTTTCAGTTGGAACTTGACATCACTTTTGAAATGGCATTTATGACCATGGACAGTATTCAACCATCATGAAAGGCAGCAGGCACTTTTGTCTGCAGCAGCTACCCTTTGGGGACTAAAAACCTGTTCAGACTTCTCTCTAATCCTGCTCGGATGCAGGAACATACTGTGAGAATCTGACAAGACTCTAACATCAGACCAGTTTTGACAGTTTTATGCACTTATATCAGGCAAGCGTACCCAACCCCCCCCCAAAGCCTCAGGTTAATGCAAACATTATAAACTTGTAGATATCACTGCTGAATCACTGCAGTATTTCATTTGAATAGCATAACGTGAAACTGCATATCGAAGGTGATAGCCAATTAAACATAGAAAGAAAGGTAGAGACAGATCTTGTACGATGCTGGATAATGCACATGAAGCAGTCTGCTGGCAGAGTTATGTCAGTAAATGAACATTTTGGCAAGAATTGATATTATTGGTTCATCCACCAAAGTCAGTTGTACTAACAAAAGCACTTTGATATCAGTATTGTGTCTATTCTGGAAGGAGAGTGGAGAATTAATTAAAAATGAAACATGTCACTAGTGGTTTTATGTTGGAACTTTTTTTTAGAGTGGGTTTAAACTGATTTTTCACTAAACAATTACTGCTAGGATTTCTATTTTCTGGGCTTTCATTTCCTTCACCTGTTCATGATTTGCATTCTACTGGCCTCCTTAATCTAGTCTTTAAATCATTTCTATCAAACTAAGATCAAACTATCTCATCTTGGTATTATAATATTAATATGCTTTGTTGTTTTCAGCTTGGCAGTCTTGTTCAAGAATGTATATCATTTATATTCAGGTAAGACTTTATTTGCATGAAGAAGTTCAAGTGCAGCAGCTTTTCTATTTTCCCTGGAACGTTTTTCACATTTTAAACATGTAGCCATTCTAGATCACCTTTTCCATAGCTTGTGTAAGTCTATTAAAATCACATTTGCTCTAGGCAATAAAGCAGCCTAAAGCTGAAATACTGACTGTGACCCTTTGGAAAGATGTAAAGAATTTATCAGAAGAAGTGTTGTGCCCCTTTGGCAATGTCACAATTAATTATCCTTGTGACACCGTATATCTAGCATCTATATTGCCATCAGTTGGCCTGGACAAACTAAAATGCGTTCTGTTATTTCGTATTTCATACCAAAACTATTTTAAAGTTAAGCAGATATGGTTATTATAGAAAGGGGAAAATTGTGAAAACTTACAGCAAAACTCTGCTAAGGCAGATGTTGTCATATATTTCTAAGTCCACTGTTAATCTAGCATTTTAACTTCTCATAAATACTATGGTGCATACCTTCTGATGTTATGTTTAACCAGAAAAACAGAAATAGAAACCAGAATTTATCTACAAGCAAATTGTAGCTGTTCTTGTGATTGTTTAAGGTGAATTTTACCTGCTCTGTCTAGATATATGGCTTAGCGTTGGGGGGCTGAGAGAGAGTTGTTCTGGCAGCTCTACTTCAACTAACCTCATTACTCTTGGATTCTTCCCTGAGGCTATTTTTACCCCATTTTGTACAACTAGAGCAACATGAAGAGAGCGAAGCTTTGCACAGACTTGAGTCTATGACATGAACTACTCATTTATCTAACTTCTTATTTTGATCTAAGGAGCTGGTTTTCCTTCCATCACTAAGTTGTCCAATTAGATTGTCAGAAGGAACATTTTATTATCAAGGTCTGAGAAGGCATGTTTGAGGTGTTTCTTTTGTGTTGTTAAATCTGTTATGATTTAAAAATATTTTTTGTAACATGTCATGTTATTTCATTTTTAGGGTGAAGTTCAATATGGGAAACGATCAGCAAATAAGATGAGTGTCAAAACCAGAAATCATCATGAAAGCTGTTTTGCTACCTTTACGGAGTCAGTCGATAATGATAACATTTTTTAAAAATTAGAATACGTATTTTGTACACAGAAAGCTGTTCCTATTTCATGAACTACAAAGTCCGTCATGATGAACATAGTATTTCTCTTTCAGTTTACTGTGGTATTTACCTGTCCAGAAAAGCTAACATTGTTTGCAAATGCAACTTAAGCAATGTCCAAAGAACTAACTGAATTATTTAATAAATACACACTGATATCAGGTGGATGTTATGTTGATAAACCTGTTTATTACTCCACACACAAAGCATCAGCAAAAAAGGTTCAGTCTACAATATGCACAAGTCTCCAGGAGAAAAAGATTAGCAATAAAAAGCTTATGGAGAGCATCCTATGATAATACCATTCATAGATAAGAACCTTCTTTGAAATAGCTTCTTATTTCAAACAAAAACATTAAAATGCAACTGGATTTAGGCATAAGTTGAGATAATATTTCAAAAATTCACTACTAAAATAATTACATCTGGAAGCAAATATTTGATAAGCACTTCTTACCTACATCACAGCTATAGCTTAATACTTGAAATCGAACTCAATAAGTGGCATCTTCACAAATCACATCTATGGGATATTGATTTGGATACTAAAAATGAGCAGATCCAAAATTAATGACCACTTTTCAAAATGTAGTTGTACTAAAATGTTCTGCGGCAAATCTAGCTGTATTTGGTGAATTTCCATTTCCACAAGATTGCTAGTTGAAGAACCTGGACTGATTTATCAGTCTTGGAAGTACTTTTCAGATTCTTGCCCTGTCAGCAGCAAGATGCAAGACACTGATGTTACATACAATTATATATAACAGCAGCTTATTGCTATTTAATTTTTCCAATAATAATGACCTATTTCACCGCAATAATGATATTACATCATAATTTTAAGAATTTTATTGAAAACTGCAGTTTTCAACCATCGCATGAGAGAATGCTTTCTGTAAGAAACAGTTTTTAGGACGCAGGATTTAAAAATTAGCTCTTATTTGTTCTACCCGTTTCAGATGCTCGGTGTTCAAATGCACGTCACTGACTGCTTAGGTACTGGTGACCAACTACCAGAAAGACGGACAGAAGATGAGGGACGGTTGTGGCTCAGCTAATTACTAGTAAGTCCATGTGTAGTAAGATGTGCGGTTATGGGAGGGAGCATGATTTCTGTGAGGTAGTGGCTCTTTACCAAATTCATTGCTGGGGTCCTGGCGACAGACGCCAGGCACTGTACCCCACTGACGGTCCTGCTCCCTGCTAAGCCCATGACGCAGCGGCTGGACTTTGCTGCTGTGAAGTACAGACTCGACATCTCCTGCTGTTTCTGGTGACAAATCACTTGGGAACACTTGGCCCTCAACGTCTGTGATGGCCAGTGTTGGACAGCCAGATTGCGAGTGCAAGTGGCTGCACTCTTAAGGGCATAGGCTTATTTCTGTAGCACCTTCTGCACATGTAACCTTCTCTGTGGAAGCTGCCCTCTAGAGACTTTTCTCAATTCTCTCCCACTTCTCTGGTCATTTATAACAGCTGTGGGTGTCTCCAAGGGTATCAACTGATCTTCCTCTTGTTCCTGTCTGCTGTTTCCCCAAGTATCATCTCAGTGTCCAGATGGAACAGTAACTCCCTAAGTCAGGGCTCAACACGAAACACATGTCCCTACAGTGTGCCCCAGAGAGCGGCTAGAATTAACGTCATTCCTCTGTAGCCTTCTCGGCCTGGCAGGCTCTGTGAGTGGTTCATACAATCACGTATCAGCCATGCTGTTTGCTGAAGGATGCCTACATCCCGGACACTTGGGATGCACGCCATGGCTGACCCTCACTTCCTGCTGTTGCTCAGTTACATGAATGTGGATGATGTACGCTCCTTTCTGCCAAGCTTGGCCAACCTCATTACTGTGGCACCCAAGGGACGATTAAACCAGGTTCTTGGCTCCTGCTGGCCGCCACAGCGTTGCTTTGGGTCACTCCAGATGCCACCACAGCCTGCCTTGAGCCGTCCGAAAGCTGCTTCTCAGGTAGGCACTTAATGCCTGGCTCTCAGATTCCCTTGATAGCGAATGTGTGGGACTGCTGCCTATCCACGCTACCTTTAAATAACTGTGTGGATGCAGTCTGGGTGTTAGTAAAAAATAATGGTATTTAAGACGATTTTTCAAATTTATTGAGAGATAATGTCCCCATTTATAATGACTATGCAACACAGTTTGTGATTGTGTTGGAGGGACTAAACCTTCACCCTGATAAATTATACTTTGGAAAGCATTTACTTGTTTTGAAACATTATTTCTCTGTGGTTTTCAAAAAAAAAAGTATTCTGCTTCTGAAAACAAACAGATTATCAGAATGAGGGTACATTTTGTTATAAAACTGTTTTGTTTCAATTCAAAGAGAATGTATTTGGGAGACAAATTTTCTTAATTTGCTAACAAGTAATGTCATCCCTTTTCTTTAGAGATAAGTCTAACACCTTAATAACCCTGTAGGATACTTATTAAAATATAAGAGATTAAATTCTAATGAGCACACTATTCTTCTTGAAAGGGCTTCCAGGAAGGGATTGCTGTAAGAAAAATTATTAAATTCATTTTCCAACCTATAACAAACGGCAGAATGTAGTACGTAGCTGTAACCACCTACATGAATAGCCATGAATTAAGTAGTGTTTCCCTGGTTAGCCAGCCATTCATCCCCTAGACTGCTATGCATGAGCAGGCAGAAAGTCTGCATTTTTCCCAGAATGGATGATTTGGAGACTTTGCTATATATCAGAGCCTTAACTGTACTTCTTGTATGTAAGTACTGATGCATTTACAGTAAGAAGGATATCAGGACCTTTGTCAAGCTTGTATATAACCTATGGAAGAGGATACACAATGCAAACGCATTCTGCATTATTGTACAGCCAGAAAATGACCTGGTGGGAGGAAGACAACATTGTAAAGCCATGGTGATAAGACTACCAGATCATGGAGATCCTCAGAGGAGAAGGAGCTGTGACCGTCATTACAGTCCTACCCAGCTCATAGCAGGAGTGAAACGTGTCATACTCCCTGCTTTCTCTCATACTGCTAGCACCTAGAGTTTGGATTCACTGTAGTAAATGAAATCCTCTATCCACGGTAAATAATTAATTCTCAGTCAAAATAAAAAGAGGTTTTCCTGGTAAGTTCAATACCAGCAGAATAGAGCTCATAATACAGTTCTCGAACAACTAAGGGGGGGGAAATAAAAACAAACCTGTTTCCAACAGATCAGGAAATACTTGTGGATTATGGTTTGCTACTAAAAAGATTAGCACTGATTTGGGCACGTTAGGAAAAGCCATTAATATACTAGCAACAAAAACCATTGTAACGAGGCAGAACATATGTTAAAGCTACAGGTGATGAGTACCATAAAAAATGAAAGAATTAAAACAAGTTGTAAGAACTGTGATGTAAATATCCTACGTCCCTAGTATATCGTACGTTATAATGCCAATGATACAGTAACATGCTATTTAGTAACACAAAGCAATAAAATGCAATTGATGGGGAGGACGTTTTAATTACCAGCATTCAGGCTGAGTATTATTGTGAATCTCCTATAAAACCTGTATTCCCAAATTATGAAGTAATTCTTGCCAAGTGATATAACATAATTAAACTAAAACCAGTACACACAAACTCTTATGATTCCCAGGTGATCAAAGGTAAAGCAGTTATTTATATTACATTACTGTTTTCCCCTCACACCAAACAAATAATCTAGAACAATTTAGTTGAGAGGAAAGTAGTGAAGTGGACATGGAATATATTACATTAAGATGAAAGAAAAATGCAAGGAAAATGTACATATGCTTTCGCAGGGCTGGAAGCATTGTAAGAAAAGGAGGAGGCGTTTGCGTTGTCTTTACAGGGGATAAAAATAGAGTGTACTACTAATGGAAAGGTGAGCAATAAACAACATGAAAGGTTAGGCGAAGCAAACAAAATGCCAGAGAATACAAGAGAGTAAAGTAAAATTAGAAAGAAAAATAACCTAGAAAATAACCATGTCTTTGCTTCAACAAAATTGAAAGACACCTCCCACCCCTTTTTAGTTTTCCCCTCATGTTGGACTCCATAAAGGTAAAAAGATATTGTTCCTTGTCTAAAAGCCGTGAAGTCTAAGGCAACAGACGAAACGAGTGTAGTGCAAGAAAGGTATAGAGTAACGGTGATACACTCATACAGTTTTATGTATTGTGGTACATCAGTTGCTTGGACTGAAATTCCTTAAACTATTTTTCTAAAACTTGACTCTAGGTGAAAATCCAAGAAGGATGGTGATAAACTCCAGCAAATCCAGCAGAGGTTGGGGCAGGTTGCCTGGAGAGGCTGTGGATTCTCTATCCCTGGAGGTTTGGTTTTTTTGGTTTTGGGGTTGGTTTGGGTTTTTTTTTGTTTGTTTGTTTTAGTTTGCTTTTTTTTGGAAGAACCCTGAGCATCCCAATGCAAATTCAGTGCAACCCTCCTTTAGGCAAAAACTTGAACTAGAGACCTCCTGTGAGTCCTCCAGCTGTGGTGAGTTTGTGATCCTTTCATTTTGTACAAGCTATGATTCTGTATGTATTACAAGCGCTATCTCACTAATGTTAATTAGCAGATGTACTTCTGTAACTGAAATGTGCCTCGAGAAGAGATTTGCCTCCCATCTACAAAAGGTGCATAGTAATTGATGAATTTAAAAGAACAGAATCAATCGGAAATGGTGAGAATAGATAGCCTTGAGTAGACGGCATCATTTGGAGGGGGAAAAATGGCCAAAACAAACAAAACAACCAAACAAAGAAGGGAGGTGGAAAAGCAATGAGTTGAAAAATTAATTCAGTTGTTTCTTGTTACGTATGAACTAAACATATATTTATAGCGGTATAATTCCCTGATTGTGATGAGGAATGGTATCTCTTAAAACAAAAGTAGTAAGATGCATAACATTTATGTTCAACATAGCCTAGCTTTTCATCAGTAACTATTCTGTACTAGCTTTGCACTATATATAATTTTAAAATTTTGACTTGTCTTTCTAATTCTTACATCTTTTATCTACTCTCTGTGCTCTTTCTTTCAACTCTCACCCATATGTCTTAGCTTTTTTTTCTGGCTGGCTACAAAGTTGTTGTAAAAGACAAGGCAGGTAAAATAGCAGGATAATGGAAGTGCATGTCCCCTCTGGTGAGATCTAGATTTACTCAGTGGAGAATATATGACCTTCTTTCATTTTTGACACTTGAAAGCTTTCTTTAATAATGTCATTTCAGTCTAATTTTATACAGTCAGCATGTTAGATGTCTTTTAGAAGTACTCCCATCTCTTATTGGTTTTAGCAACCAATTAGTTCCCAGCCCAACGGGTCCCGGTTGCTCAGCTGTATACTGGGGATTTGGCAGGCATAGCATGTTGGAATAAATCACTTGCCTTCCGCCCCTTGCAGTCTTAAAATACAAATCAAAACATGGATGTAGATGTGTGCAGCGGCAACGGAAGAACCAAAACAACAAAATGCATCTGTTTATCTCTTCTTATAGTCACCCCATGTAAACCTTTCTAATGCCAGAATGCTGTTTTTCTGGAAAGAAAAGAAGCAATCATTTGAGGAATTTTATAATTAGGAAATATTTCTTCTGCTACTACTGCAGATTAATACTGTGCTTTCCTCTGCTAGATCTGATCGCATTTAATTATCTTCTGTCCTTGCAAAGCCACTTGATGATGTGACTCTCTTGATTATAAGAGGGTTGTAGACAGCCAGCAGAGGTCAAGTCCCCAACTGTCGCATAGTACGTCAGGTGTCGGTTGAAGTCAACAGAATTACTTTTATGTACTTTAAGTTTGAGCACATGGCTAAGCCCTGCTTTTTTTCTTTTTTCTCTGTTCTTCTTTATTGAGGTCACTTTGACTGTTCTATTCTATTTATGCTTTCAATCTCCATTTTTACTGAGGACATTGTAGGCTGCACAGGAATTCCAGATTTTCAAGTGGCGTACTGAAAAGTGATTTCCTGCTTAAAAGTTTTCCCCTTTATTAAGTACTTTCTGGAATATATTTTAATTCATTCTGATACAGAATGGCTGAGACTAAAAGGTAGCTCTGTTTCCAGCAGCCACTGGCAGAGGCCTGAAAAGGCTTGTGCAAGCACCGCCATCACAGCTACAAACATCTGAGCTATGCCAAAGTTGCAGGTAGCTGGGACGAGGGTGCCAGTTTGGCATTTCACTCCCCACTCCATTGAGTCAGCTCCAAGGTGGCACACTTCTCTCTTCTTCCTCTCTGAGCCAGGAATAGTTGCAGAAGCAGAAGACAGTTTCAGCCTAGATCAACTGCTGAGGGTTTTTTTTTTACCTTGTATTTTTATCTCTTCCATATGATGCTGATCCCAGGGAGGAGCCCAAGCTGAACTGTCTTTTTTTGCTGGGTCTTCTGCTGCCTATAGAAATTCAGGTCACTGGGGTTCTTTTGGAAACTCCGAAAAGCTCCTTCTCCTTTGCAAATGTGGATTTTGCTCATAGGATATGGCTGGTGCAAACAGGAACATTCACCATATTGCAGCATTCAGCTACAACGTAGTAGCCGTTGCGATAATTAAAACATGCATCAGTCTCATGTGGTATACGTAATCACACCGATACTTCTGAACTGTTTTGGGACTTCTGCAAAGTTTGGGAACGTGCTCCATTCATTCGCATTGTAAGACCAAACTGTGTTAGGACACCGCTGTGTGGGAACAAAGTTTTCCAAAATAGTTGGCTTACAATAGGCCTGACTTTCAAAGGATCTACAAATTTCTCTTCCAAAAGTGTTTGTGATGCTCTAACACATCAAATAGACAAGTGTATACCTAAATACTAGAAAATAAGAATTCCTTAATAATTGTCTCTAATTATTTGAATAATTATCTCAATTGTTTTAAGTATCTAATGTTTTATTTTTTTACCATCAAAAATGACCATTTCTAGATACAAGTATAACCTTAGTGGATAAAAGATGTGAAACTGAAATAACTGTGCATCTGGCTACTCAGGAAATAATACCCGTAGTAAATCATAGAAACAAACAGATCAACAGTACAGAAACATTCTTTTTCTCTTTGCTTGAAAAGTTTAGTTATCACATTATTTGATGGACCAAAATGGATTTCCCTGACAAAATGGATTTCCTTGACAAAATGGAATCATAAAGCTGTAAGAAACACGAGTGTATTGCCTTTCATCTTTCCGTCCAATCACCCAGTTGGAGAAATGGGGCTTGTAGTTACTCTTTAGTTCATTTGCCCAGGGCACCAAACCAGAGGAATTACAGGTAATGGTTTATCAAATGCTTGTGGTCAGTTAACTCCCTCTCTACCTGTCACCAGGCATCATTTTATTAACAGAACCGTGACCCGGGTCATTTGAAAGTTCAGAAGGTAGGATGCAAGTGTCAAATACAAGATGGACGGTGTGCATTTTCTGTTTTAAATGCACATTAGCGTACCCGAGAGTGAATGTGCTAATAAAAGGTGACATTTATCAACGATATTGTGGAAGCCTTGTGAAAAGAGCTCGGAGCAATTTTACCATGTGATATGAACGGACAGGAGGAGAGACTTCATGGTGTAGGTGCAGGGGCTGTAAGTTTGCATTGGAATTTCCTGCGGTGGAAGTGTGCATCGGCACAGGTCTGTATCAAAATCAACAAGACTGTGCCCAACACAGAGTTTGTTACACAAGCACGCTTTGATAAGTAAGAATAATGATGGTTGAAATAAATTTTTATTAAATATAAATAATTTATAAACCCATTTTAGATTTTTATATTGCTCTGTTATTAGTATAATAAATCAATTTTGTTTAATAGCTACTAAATTATACATTTAAAAATGTACCTTCACATACATGAGGAAGGAATTTTCTCTTAACATGTGAAACTGTCCATAATAATCTGTTGCTTTTTTTTAATGAGGTAGAAATTGAGGAAATAATTTTAATCTCAATTTAAATGTGCATTTAAAATTTTTATAAATTAATTAAAATTATATTTATATTATGAACATTAAAACATATTTAAGATTTTTAAAGACATCTTAATTTCATCTTTACCTTTTTCACTATATTCAATGAAAAGTTGAATAAACAGTGTAAATACTGATGAAATAACAGACTGCTTTCCATAGTATACAATGAAAGGAACTCCTTATGGTCATTTTAATTTCTCTTAATTTTTTTTTTTAATTTTATGCCCCAACATTTAACTTTGTAGCAGTACAAGAAGCTCTTGAAATGAATTAATAACCAAGACAGTTTCTAGTTAAAAAAACCCCAACCAACCAACCAAAAAAACCCGCAAAACAAAACCATAACC
>VZTV01107584.1:129-22259 GCA_013400875.1 Anhinga rufa
TTTTCTTATCAGGAACAGCAATAGCCTGCACCAGAACCACGCAGCACAGGTACAGGCCATAAAGGCTTTGCTATCTACATCTCAGCAGCAGACATCAGCCTGACCTTCGGGATCCTCCACATTTCCTTACTTCAGGTTCTTCCATCATTCTACAGCCACTGAATTTCAACTCTGATAATCACAATCTCTTGCTAAGTAGTATTTTACTCTTCTTGGTCATATTTATGGTTTAGCACTTACACCTCTGCATGTTTATCTCTGTTTGGCCCATGGTACAAATAGACCCTCAGTTTACCACAGGCCACACGTCTGTCAATCTCTTTCTTCCAGTGATGGATCAAGGATGCAGGACAAATGATTAAAGTGCTGCAGGAAGGGATAACAGTGGAATCTGCAGAGAAATATTGCAGACAGGTTTCAACGTCTTCACATTAGACCACAACAAAGACAGAAGTTTTGGAAATGCACAACAATTAAGGAGATCGGTCCGCTTTTCATGTGAGCACCGTTTGTGAAGCAGACATCTCTGCGTCACGTTCTTGGAGACTTAGTTCTGGGTGGAAAAAACTCCACTTAAACATTAACGCATCACTTCCTGTCCACACAGAATTATGCTATGTATCAGTGCACTTCCTTTGGATAAGCCCAAAGGTCAGAATTCAGGAACTAACCCCGATCTCTCCTGAGAATACAGTACCAAATAAGTTCTTCTATCCCATTCCAGAAGACTGAAACATTACCATTTTGAACCACAGAGGAAAAACAAGAGTCGGTAAACTTGGCAAGACAGGAAAAAGTAGTCCAACCAGTTCCATGAGGATAGAGACAGTAGCAGGTTGTGGACACAGAAACAATATTCTTTAAAAACTCTAACACCCCTATTCTCTATGGACAAGATAAAAGTAATCTTATGGGGGGGAGGGGAGGGAGTGGAAAGTCAGTCACAGGAAGGTGAATAGTAACTAATTTAAGTCCTTATGCTATGAAAACTATGTGTATGTTTGCATATCATTAAAAAACTATGAAACTTCTTTCAAAAGAGCATATGCTGGCTTTAACTGGTTCAGGAAACCAATCAATTAAAAAAATGAATCCCAAAACAATATAGAGTAATGAGCTGGGAAATCCTACACATCCAATTGAAGAACAAATGAGACTGATTGTGAGAAAGGCCTTGCAAGGGAGTGCAGTAAACTTTAAGCCCAATGGAATTTTCCGACAGAAGGGAAGTGAGCACAGGAGTCTGTTGTTTTAGGAGCCATTAAACTATAATGCTTTAGGCATTTTAAATGGCATGGCATCATAATGTATGTACTACTGTATGGCAGAAACAATTCTGTACCATTTTTGGATAGCCATATTCCTAACTTCTCCTTTCTCTTCTCTGTCTTCAGCTGCTTCTGGGCCAGAATGAGAGCAATCATCGTTACAGTCTTCCCCAAGCCCATGTCATCCGCTGCAAAAAGACACACAGAAATTGCGATGACCTACAGAAATGAGCCCCCCTAGCTCAGATCTACACCGAGGCAATACTGCAACAGAAATTGCCCTGGGGAACCCTGGAAATAAAAATACACATATGACCATTTCAGGGTATGATTTAGTAGCGGGTTAATAGTTGTCATTGGTCAAAGGGCACAGGAAAAACAAGCCCCTTCAACATGCCTACAAAATAACTAGTTATTGGCCTCTGAGCGAGTTATGTGCCAAACTGTTGCTGCCATAAATCTGTCCCCCCAAAATCCACTTTTCTGTGGAGTCCGCTTACCCAGAATTCCTCCACACGGCTTCTGACTCTCTCTCCAGAGTAGCCACGCGAGCGCCTGTTTTTGGTGCAGCATCAGTGGAACCTGAGAAGGCAAGACAGAAGATTTGAAGGAAACATCTTGCAAAGTTCAGACACTTCCGCTTACTGTACAAATTACCCAGTTAACTGTCCTACTACAATCTTCCTAAAAGGAGCTTGCCTACCTGTTCTTTTCCCACACGGACAGGGATACCCAAGATAAGCAACTCCTGCAGACAGGAGTCTGCATAAGAGGAGTCATCATAAGACATTAAGTGGCCTTTCCCAGCACTGAAAAGGTCCCAGAGGATCTGACAAGTGACCCAATATATACATATATATATATATATCAATGCACCATCTTGTAGAGGCATGTGCCTTCCAATACCTTGCACATAACCTCAGCTATGGGTTCCGCCCATCTTTATCCACCCAATGGATAAAGTTAGCTGCTCTTTGGCAGATCAGAACAGACTACTCTGGAATCAGCTGGACTGCATGAACTCAATCACCTGCAACACTTTTAAAAGACTATTTCTTACAGCTCACTGGGAGACAAGAACAGTAAAAAGGTTCTCAGTCTCTTCCTTACTAGAGACCTGCTTCTGCTCTGCCAGTCATGTACAAACAAATGGTTGTGGGTTGGTTGCTTTGTCTGAGGCACTGCTACTTCATTCAAGCGCTAAGCTCTCTACAGCTACCTGAAAGGAGGTTGTATCGAGCCTGGTATTGGTCTCTTCTCCCAAGTCACTAGTGATAGGACGAGAGGAAATGGCCTCAAGCTGCACCAGGGGAGGTTTAGATTGGATATTAGGAAAAACTTCTTCACTGAAAGAGCGGACAGGTGCTGGAACAGGCGCCCAGAGAGGTGGGGGAGTCACCATCCCTGGAGATGTTCAAAAAAGGAGTAGACGTGGAACTTCAGGGCATGGTTTAGGAGGGATGGTGGTGTTGGGTTGGCAGTTGGACTTGATGATCTTAGAGGTCTTTTCCAACCTTAATGATTCTATGATTCTAAATATTCTGAAGACACCACAGCAAGAGGGTAGAACATCAGTATTGGCAATCTGAAGCAACTCTCATGAATGGAAAGTAATTAGAGTGTCTCCTTCCAGCAGGGTGAAAACTGCCAAGTACTTCAAAGTGTGAAGGGACAGGATGCTCTAGGATATCACCCAGATGTTACACTTCAAGATGGAGGTAGCAAGAAACCTCTAAGTTCATCAGTATGACATCCTCCATCCTTGCCAACTCACCTTCAGTCCAGAGGGATCTTCAGCTATTGTTTGCTCTGTTGGACACGATTCTAAAGATTTGTGAAGATGGTTAATAGCCTCACTTGTGGCACTGTGTACAGCCCTGATACGGTCTTCTGTCATTCTTCCTCCATACAGATTCTGCACACCAGAGTTCACTGGAAAGATCACAGAATGGTGGGGGTTGGAAGGGACCTGCAGAGATCATCTCATCCAACCCCCCTGTGTGAGCAGCACACCCAGAGCAGGGGGCACAGGACCGCGTCCAGGCGGGGTGTGAATGTCTCCAGGGAAGGAGACTCCACAGCCTCTCTGGGCAGCCTGGGCCGCTGCTCTGGCACCCTCACAGGAAAGAAGATACAGTATTATGCATGAGATGTGTTTACAAAGCTAACTTTCTCAAGCAGATCTTTCATCTCAGAGACTGATCTCAGTAGCTACAGATGCCTGGGGGGCAGTATGCAGCTCACAGTAACAAAAAAGGTTTAGTACTCTCATGTATGCCTACAAGTTGCAGGATTATTTCAGAATTAGTCCTCACCACTGTTCTCTTTAATGAAGAAAAATCCTTCTGTACTTACTTCCAGAATGGTAGCCATAATATTCACCGGAACCCAAACTGGCAGCAGCAGAGGGGTGACTGTGTGAACCTGAAGAGGTCCTTGCTGTAGGATCCTGGAGCGGTAGCGGTGTTATCAGCCGTGTACCACCTGGCCTGCCAAACGGGTTAGGCAAAGATTCCTCACGGCAGCCGCTGCTTATGCTATTCTCCCCTTAAGAAGAAAGGAATCGCAGGTTGAAAAGGTCCCACAGTGGACCTCAGAGCCTTGTGTTACAGCCCAGAGAAGGGCCTTCATTTTGCCCAGCAGTCTGCTTGCAAAGTATTATCAAGTGGTCACACAGACTTAAGAGCAGGGTAGCAGGTTACCGTATCACCTGAGCCACTGCAACTACTAACATGCGTCCTCTTAGCCTGCTCCTACATGACAGGCAATGCAGTTCAGCTCAAGCCTCGATGTGTGGTTTATACCAGCACGGCGAACTTTGCAACTGTGACCAGATCAGTGTAAACACAAAGTCAATTCTGCACACTGTTCCCAGAAGACTTACTCCTTTTGAAGATTATCTTTCTTGTCAATGTTTTGGTCACAAAAACTATTAAAACATCCAAGAATGAACGGGCCAAGAACTCAGGAGCTTCTCTCTCCTTCCTGGAAAAGTCTGTCTTGCTTTAAACTAGATGTGGTATAAGACATTGGGATTGCTTGTTGTGTGGTTGCCTGTGAGTTACCGCTTCCTTGCTAGAGATCTTCAGTTTCCAGTGTTGTCAAACTGGATCTTTTCATCAACACAACTGATATTATGATCACAAAGTAACTCTCCTGTTGAGGTGATCATACAGGTAACTCAACAAAACACCTCTCTTCCACAGGTGATTAATACTAATTAATAGAATTAGGAAATCACTTTAGAGGAACAGCACACTGGAAGCTGCTAATCTCCTCTATCTGGTAACTGAAACATTCAGACACAGCAGCCAAAACACGCATAAGCGGCACAGTTCCATACTGCAACAAAGAGGAAGTTAACACTGGCAAGTCCTCAGAGAGACACCTGCCTCAATCACATAGCCAAAGCTGGAAACAGAACTAGCCCTGGGTCCTAACCATGGGAGGAAACTCTCTTGGGAAGCCACCACACTTCAGAGGAAGCGTTTGAGCTGTTCCATTCATCCTCTCCCAGACACACACTTTGTAACTAACTTTTCATCTTCAGTGAATCTCAACAGACAAACTTTATATAGACCACATGCCATATATAACTTTATGCTATTTTTCATCAATATACACATATATTTATATAATATAAATATACTTATAGCTATAGTGAGATAAACTGTTTTGTAAAGTTCCGGGGCAAAAAAATTTAGCCTTACCTTTTTCAGTAGTATCTGCTGCTGAAATGTTAAGAGCACTGAGCGCAGCTTCCAAATCCTGCACTTGCTTTAATAACCGTTCCCCTTTATCTGGCAGCAGCTGAATGTTCACTGTAGCCAAGGTACTCTGAAAACCAAAAAAGAATGCAAAACCTGTGTGTGCTTACCAAGCTCTCTGCCAACAGAGAACAATCAGGTCAAAAGTTTAAAAACACTAATCTTATGCCACAGTAATTTGTTTTTTTGATACTGTTCTACAATTTCAAAAGCATTTAAGTGCCTTTCAGTGTGATTAGTCTTTTAGCAGAAAATAAACCAACCATTAGTGTACTTCAGAATCAATGGAAGGATGCAGGAAACAGGAGGAACAGGTAGTCAAGTGACTTGGACAATCTTGGCATCTCTCAAAGCACCCAACCTTCAACCTACTTGCAAGTTCCTTTCTATACTAGCAGGAACAACAGTTCTGACTGTTTATTTCAAAGTTCTGTTCTCAGCTCTAGGCAAACAGGGGTTTTTATAATAAAAACTATGGAACATGGGTTATTGGCAATTATTAAAAACAAACAAACAGGTAGTTTATTTCCTCTTAGCATGAGCTTTCATGGCTAGATCACTTTTACTCCACAGGGCCAAGAGAGACCACCAGAAACGTTATTTAAAAAGGTTAAGCTGGCTGTAAACTGTTCCATCTCATGAAAATTACTTTCTGGGTATAAAACAGACACAACCTCAGGCAGCTCAAAACTGAGCACCCCCCAATGCAAAAGGTTGTATAACCTCAGGGGTAATTAATTGTCTCATAGGTAGCTTAAAACAACTACCCTTTGCCTAGGCTGAATTCCCTCCCTTGCCTTACCTTCCTAAACCATCCAAATATTTTGAGTTTCTGCTGTGAGAGGTTACCATACTCTGGTGCCTGTCACGAGTAAGGGAAGTCACCCCAAACACAGAACCAAGAAAAAGGTGTAATAGGTACAATGAATTACCTTCTTCTGCTTCAGCTGGACTACAAGATGGTTGTGAAGAGCTTTAGGGTCCTGGGGTCCTTCCACATGATGCAATGCTGCAGCTACTGGCGAAGACTCCTGCGTAGTCTTTCCTGATTTTCCTGAAGGAATCTCTCTTGACTGCAAACCCTCAACTGATTTCTCAGGTTTACTTTTACCTGATGAGGAATAAACAAATCCTACTTCATCACTGTCACTGCCAGAAACTTTGTCACCAGGCTGTTCCGGCCCTGGCCTGATCGGTGTCTTGTGTGCTGTTGCCTCTGCTCCTCCCTTCAGGGCAGTGTGCTGCAGTGCCGATTGTGGTACTGCTGGGGAAATCGCAACTTCTTTAGACATCAATTTCATCTCTCCATTCTTCCCACCAACGTATCCTTCCTCTCTGGTTTCTTTATCCCCACAGCTTTTTAAGCTTTTCTGTCCAAGCTGCTCCTCCTCTGGAGGTTTGGTACTTGTACTTTGGTTTCCAAGAGTTAGTGGAAAGAGCTTTGATCTCCCGCCTGGCTCTTTCTCCTCGCACTCAGAAGACTTCTTGGATTCCCTGCCACTGTCACCATATTTCTCCTCTTCCCAGAGAGTGTTTTTCCCTTTCCCAGTCTCAGGAAGACCAAGTTTAGATTCAGACACTATGCTTTCCTTAAATTCTGGATCACTCCTATCTCCCATGGACTGCTTCTTCTTAGTTTCCAGCCCTTCTAGAGGTTCCTTCTCTACAGAGGAATCAGAAGTTGATTTCTTGTCTTTATGTGACACCAGCACACTCTCTTTCCCTACTTTTACTCCTTTTGCTTTACTTTCCTCTCCTTTTCCTTCCTTTATTTGTTTCCAGGATGATGGTTCACAGTTCTTGTCCATGACTTTGAAGGGATTTCTGTGGCCACTGGGATTGAAGAGGGGTGCTGTGTTGGGCTGGGATTCTAATGCTTTTGACACCGTGGTCGCTTTTGGATCCTGCAATACATACAAGCGAGCAAATGCTAACGTACAAATTATTAAGGTCTGTTAACTATACACACAACCAGATCACCACAAGCAAGACTTCATTCTCTAGGAACATCCTCTTTCCTATCATTTGAATAGGATCAGATAAGCATTTTACAAGGAAAACAAAACAAAACTGCTGGTTTTCTGCTTTCTTGGCCATTCCTGTGTTTTTTGGGACTCAAGTCTCAACAGCATCATCCTCAAGAAAAGAGGACAGCTAAAGAGCAAACCCAAGCTTCCTTTAAGACTGGAGAACAGTGATTACTTCACACAATTTAGGAGTAAGAGAAGTCTCATCTAGAAGACAGCAGGCCGATAAGCTTTTCAGCTAGAAAATACAAACTCTCCCACCATGTAGTCTCAGAGATGATTACAGTATACAGAATGAAAAGTCATGCTGGAATAAGCTGATAACCATAATACAAATGAAATATTCATACCTGCCATGGGACGCTTCCACACCATTTCTTCCCATTCAACTTACTTTTAAGGCACCGGTAAAACAACCTACCAAAGAATAAAACAAGATCTGGAATGCAGGAGCCAGTAAAGGAACTATAAGTGTTCCTCAAAAAGTATGGTGCACAAAAAAACATCACAGACAAGTTCTCTCGATCTGCACTTCACATCCAGACTTCTGCATAGCAAAAGGCCGCGAACATTGGCAGCACAGCTTTTTACAAAAGCACTGTTCTCCGGATAAAGATTCCTAGGTTTTTAGGTTGTTTGCTTTTTAATTTTAGTAATAAAAAAAGTGACTGCTCCAGCAAAAATACTGTCTATGTTCAGAGCCTCGGAACCCTGTGATTTCAAGGTGTAAGGAAACAGCCAGGCCACCTCAGGTACAGCAAAACTTTGGATGTGATCTTTTTTTAAACTGGCAGCCAACCAGGACTGCCACAAGAACTTTACTGGAATTAAAACTGCTGAATTTGACGCGACCATCGTGAGTCTTGGATTAACCCAACCACAGAGGCGTGTTCAATTCTGTTAAAACCAAATGTTATCTGTTCACCTAGGTTTACACCATGGAGTATGATTGCTAATAAAAACAGCAAACGTTTCGAGAGATGCTAAGCGCAGGCCTCAAGGCCGGATGAGCCTTTCCGATTCTGGAAGGAAACCGCGGGTCGGCTGCCATCGCACGCGTCCAGACCTTCAAACCTGTACAACAAACCTTCGCCTCCTCTTTGAGGAACTTACTCGTATCCACCCGTGCCCTGCTGCTGGACCAGGACTTGCAGCTCCACCACGCAGCCCTCGTGCGCCAAGCAGCGAGAAGCAGGAACGCTGGAAGAGGAAAGGAGAGGAAGCGTAAAGGCAAGGCGAGCTGCCCGGGGAAGCAGCAGCGGCAGAAACAACGGTTTGGGACAAAACACTTGGAGATTCTTCTCAAAGACTAGGTGGCTAAGAAAATGAAAGTTTATTCCCGCTGACATAGCACTGAATTTCCCTCACAAGAGCCCTGCGTGCCCGCCCCGCCCCGCACGTACGGCGCCGGGAGGACGAAGCCGCAGGCCGCCGGGCCCTGCGCTCCGCACACGTAGAAGCTCTTCCCCTTGTTGGGGCCATCGCGGACGCCCGTCTTCAGGAAGCAGAGGGTCCCTGCAGGGCGGAGAGGAGGGGAACTGGTCACACCGCGGCCCGCCATGACCGGGACATCCCCCTCCCCCCGGCCGCCCCTCACCGTGCTCCGCGCACCTCACAGCCTCCATCGCCGGGCGGCGACCGCCCCGCCCGCCCTTGAAACCAGCCAATCCGACCCAGAGCCCGCGCACTGCCCAATCAGAACGGGGACGGGGGGGCGGCGGAGCCAATGGTTGCGCTGAGGATTGAGTGCTCCCCGCCCCGCCTCCGCCCAGGTTCGCTTTTCGACGGCCGGGGGAAAGGGCGGGAAGGAGCGTTGCCATTGGCGGGCGCAGGCCCCGGGGAAGGGGGGGCGTGGCCCCGGGGAGGGGGGGGCGTGGCCCCGGGGAAGGGGGGGCGTGGCCCCGGGGAAGGGGGGGCGTGGCCCCGGGGAAGGGGGGGCGAACTCACCCAGCCTTCAATACACTTTTAAAAATAAAATATTTTAAAATAAATTTAAGTTGAAGTAATGAGCAGTCTAAACAAACACCACGGACCTTCAGAAGCTGGAAAGAGGGTTTTTCTTCCTTTTGTATTTAAGATGGGGAATACGGCTTTACAAACGTGTGCATTTCTTAATTACCGCTTTCATTAGCGACACTCAGGTGAGATAATGGCTGGTAATAACAGAATTACGGAAAGGTTATAATGCGTTCAGAAAAAAAAAAAATATTAACAACATTTACACTAAAGAACAGATCAGTGAAATTAACACCGGCAGCCAAATTCCGCCAGGGCGCAGGCTGATGTGGCTCCACCGACCCGCCCCAAGGCCGAATTTGGCTCCGTATCTGGGTGAAAAACGTGCTTTTTTTACACAATACTAACAACTTTGTGCTTCCACACGTGCCTTGGCATTTCTTCCTCCTAAACATACACCGGTTTTGGCTAGCGCCGCCATCACCACAACGCATTCATACTCGCCTGTGCCCTTCTCACGTTCAGCGGCAACTTCGCGCAGCTTGTTTTGAAGCAGGAATATTGAAATAAAAGGGGTGCAGATAAAATAGTTAAAGCCATCTGGGGCAAGCCTATACCTTAAGGAGTGCCGAGTAGTACCAGCAACTGTGACTGTAATGATAGTAATAATGACCTCAGTGCAGGGCATTTCCTGGCAAATACTGGGATTTTTCATTTTTTTTTTTTTTTAATGAGTGCCAATTTATCTAACCCACTAGAAGCAAAACATACACGAGTGAGGACCTCACTAGTACCAGTCGTTTCATTCCTGTGTTAGGCAAAGGGCCATTTTACTGGTGCTTAAGTGTTCGTGCTTTAACAGCCTGTTCTTAATCAGCAAACCACATGCTGAATATTAAGCATGCAGTTATCTCTTACGTGGGAATGCAATGGGATTCAGGCTAGTTCGTGAAGTCAATCTCTTTTGTCCAGAGGACACAAGCTTGTGATGAAATATATTTCTACACATAGGATGTCTAAATACAGTACTGGGCTGAGGCTCTGCCTCAAAGAGTTTGCTTTTGTGCCTCTGTATAAGTCGCGTACAGCCATAATTTAACAAGGGCGCAACCCAGTTTTTGCCCAGACGGAAACATCCTGCCCCTGATTTCCAAAGAACCTGCAGCAAAACCTCACCCAAACCACTTCTGGGGAAAAGGTGGAAGCACAGCAGGAGCAGACACAGAGTAAACAAATGCAAATCCTTGGTCCTTCAGTCAATTTGCTACTGACACCCACCCCCCAAGAAATTATCCTACTCTCTTATGTCTCCCTCTCTTTGAAATAAGCAGTAAGGCAGGCCTGTAACCCCCCCAAAGTAAGGGGTGAGCCAGCCCGGGCAGGCACTGGAAGGTTCCTCCAGCCAGGCATTCTTCTATGATCCGCTTCATCCCTCTTTCTGTAACAAACCCTTCCACCTTCGCGGCTTGTTTCATTGCCAGCAGCTTGACTGTTGCCGAGTTCCCCTTCTTTGGCAAGCGGGGCGGATCAACCCTCTCACACAGGCCTAACAAGGTAATGTCCGTACAGTGCTTATGAACATGCAAAGTGCAATGTAAGTGCCAAATGTTCTTATTTTAGAGATTAATTAATTAATACTCCAAGAAATATACGCACTGAGGTAACTATTGCTTAAATACTACATCCCCTCGTGATTTAAAAAAAACAAACATAAAAAACCAACAAAAAGTACCTCAGAACCTTCTCTCTAGAAAAGATGAATCCTGAATATACAGTGGTAATACCTTATTTATATGCTGTCAAGATTACCACAGCCAGAGTGTCCTTTCAGTAACAGCAAAACCAAGGCAGTGAATTGAAGTTCTCAGAGAAACTAAACCTCTGCATTGATAATTTCCTCAAATACCACCTCTGAGATATTTCCAGCATGGGTCTGCTTCCACCCGTTACACCTGGAGAAGCTGGTGTGTCACAACGCAGGAGCGATGCACAGTCCAGTTTCAGATCTAGCATTCTGATGGCTGAACAGCTAGAAATATCAGCTAGCAAGGGTAAGTAGGACCATAATTTGCATGAGCTCTCTGAAAAGTTCCCGTTTGTCCCTTCGTGAAGTCCATGCTCCGTTATTTGGGAGTCTGGACAGTATGGCTGTATGTATATCCAGTGCACAAGCTCCTGTCAGAGCATGCCAGCTATCAAGTATAAACTGATTATTCTGGTGGTCAGAAAAGGATCAATGCACTAACAAATAAAACACTGCACATACTTTTCCTTTTTCATTCCTGTAACCGCTTTGGCCAATAACAAACCCAAGATTCGACAGACTAATGATCCGGTCGATGAAACCAAACCTGCATTCCTATGCACTGTGTGCTAGATTTAAGGCATGGCACAAGAGTCAATAGCACCCTAACCAGTAAACAAATACTGCTGTGAAATGACGATATAAGTACCAGAATTCAGCTGGTTTTCAAGTGTTGAAAAAAACACTTAAAACATCCTGGCAAGATATCCTGGTTCTGTGAAAACAGTTAACAGCTGTAGTAGGGTCCTTCTTAGTGGTTTCATTCTGTTTTTTTTTTACTCCAGTGCTCCTGTCAAATACTCCCTTCATCGATGCTCTGCAACTGAAGCCTTTGGCTAGCATGGGGCCTGATACCACGCCGTGTGTTCATACTGCTTCCCGGAAGAGTCCGCACAGGGAACAGAGCTCCTGGTAAAGCATCTTCCCCAAACAAACTCATCTTCACATCAGCCTCAATAGCTCTCGCTAAACTGGATGCGTAACTGTCCAGAGATTTATGGACTTCAGCCTTTACATGAAGAACAGAATTCTTTGCAGCTTCTGGGGAAAAGAAACAAAAAAGGCAACATATCAAAATTAACAGTTGATCAGCATGGCTGCCCAAATGCTTGAAGACTAATATTGATCCTTTTGTAAAGGTACAATCATGCCCTCTGCAAAATAACCACCTTACAGCGGGCACTTACCGATGATACCCAGGGTTCCTAAACCGTTCTATGAACACAAAGCTTCAGTGACCTCAATAGGTTAAACAGAGAAAGATGACCTCCAATTCAAGTGAAAAAAAAATAATCTAATGAAGCAAAGCGTTTACACACATACATTTAACTTTCAGTTGAGTGTATGTTGAATGATTTTCTGAATCTGAACCTATGCACACAGGATTTTATTGGTCTGGACTTGTACCCAACTGAAGTCAACAGCCTGGTTGCTCCTTGCTAACTAGAGTCCAAGGCTGGGGACAATGGCAGTTGTCTGGCATCAGGCATGACTTCATGAAGACGGGAACAGAACCCTCAATTTGTACCTCCTCTGCTGCAAGCGTGGCTTATGGCCTTACAGGGTTTCTCAGTGCATTTGGACCAAGACCTCACACTTCATTGATATGAACGGTGCAGTTTAAGAGCTCTTTTATAACGCATTTTAAGCCCAGCAGACAGCAGACTCTGTGTTTCTGGATTAACAGTCCCCAAATTCCAAGGGCTTCTTCCAAGTAGCGATTAAAATCAGCAGCCTGCTGTCCTCAGGCTTAAACTGGTTCCAGCCATACTGTGGGACCCACTTTCACTTCCAGTGGGGAAGCCGTAGAGCTCTCCATGCCAGGAGAGGTTGAAGACTGCAGTTGCAGACAACAGTATACTTCTTCCTAATCTTTTATCACCTTGGAGACACCTGCTCTTCAGTGTCGATGTAGTTGATTTTGTAGCATATGTCTCTACCCACCAAGATGTTGGGCAGCACAGGTGTTCATCCTAAATGCAATCCTTCCGGTAGGCTGCTGAAATAATATAAAATCTTGGAGATCCTAAAAACCCCGAGACATACCAGGAAGAATTGCTAAACCTGTGGGGAACTTTTGCACTAAGACCTCCCTCCTTTCCTGAGCTACACAAAAAAAAAAAAATGCCTGCCCCTACAGTCACTCAGAAAGACAACGGGAAATGTATGGTGATGTAGTTCTCCAAGGAAGTAATCAGCTCATGCTGGGAGGAGGGCAAGAGTGAATTTTGCCAAGATGTTTGAAGAGAAAATTGCACAGAAAGACTCTTCTCAGTATTTCAGAATCATTAAAAAAAAAAAAGATTAGTCAGGTCTTTTTATTGCCTGATTCTTAAAGGCATTCTGTTCATTTTTGTACTGTCCACAATAATTTATTGTTTACTAAATTCAGTTGTTATTATCAGGTCTTCTATCTAGTAACTATCAGCTTGAATTAAACTAACTTTGCCATATTTTACACATGATCACAGCAACACTTTGCTAGCACAGAATCAACAAGTGAGTTGACTTAAAAAAAAAGGTGCAAGTGGTTCATCTATTTTCAGCCCTATCCTGCTGGGAAATGTACTCAAAGCTGATCCGTGTGGGTTCCTTCCAGCTCAGGACATTCTATGAAAAGAAGTTAAAGTTAAGTAAAAAAAGTGAAACGGAATTAATTTATAGTCAAACCATTAAGTCTGTAAATGGAAGAATTTCAAGTCTGAACGACAAAGCAGGTGGCAAGTAAGAAACAGGAGGATAACGGAATCAATGTATGAGGGCATGAAAATGTATTCCTTGAGAAAGAGAACAGACTGCAACAGCCACCAGATGAGTGGAGTTGCAGAGAGGATACTGCTGCGCAACATAAACGATGTGTATGCAGGGAATCCCAGCTTCTGACTCTTGTCTTTGTCTGTTGCTCCTTAAGAACTGGAAGAAAGACCTGATCTTACTTTCTGTTGTACCTGCATGAATGGTCAGGTATGTCAAGGTGAACAGTGGTCAGATATGTTTTAAGGCAATTCTGAGGGTGGTGGGAGGCTTCCTGAGCAAGCAATATAGTTGGTTCTGAGCATTTCCATACTTACCCCTAAACCCACCTTTAATTTGCTCTACTTCATCTTCAAACGTCACTGAACTTCTCCTTCGAGGAGGACAGATGCAGTGTGGGGCATGAGGGCCATCTGAGCTGTAATCTTCAAGAAGCATTGCATCTGTTCCTAAAACAAAGCAAGAGTTCTCAAGCAAAACAGACTAACGCTGGGATACGATATTAAAGTGGTGGCAAAAACTTTTCATTCTATAGCAGTTTCTTCAAAAGACACCTAAACCCAGTTTTTGTGAGTAACTTTCAGCTTGAATTAAACACTGCACAGAAAAAGAATGAGGTCAGAGTTTTCGTTGAAAGGGTTCGGAAATCTGTTCTCATTAGCCATCTAAAACCTCAAGCAGCACCAAAATGCTCAGCTGCAGAGCTTCTAATGTCAATAGGACAGCAGACAAAGGTGAAACCTTACCTTCAATAAATAAAGGGTGAAGTTGAGGGCAACTTCCCCCATCTCCTGATGAAGACATGAGGCTAACAATGGCTACCTGAGAGGCAGACGACCATAGCTGCCAAATGTCATGCTTGTAATCAGACCTGGATGGAAATCTCAACTGGAGAATTTTTCTGTTCATTTTAGTTTGTCTCTAATAACCTGTTTTGCCTTTCTTGAAGTGTATTTTAAATGGGGAAAAAAACCCTTGCTGGTTAGGAATGTTTTTTTTGTTGAGTCTTTTTTTTTAGGTTACGAGTAATTATTTATTTTACCTCCCTGCATTTGCTTTGCACCTTTCTAGTATAAAATATGAGTTTACAAGCACAAGGAAATTAATCTAGGCATCTCTGCAATACTTTCACACAAGGGGCAAGAGTGCAGCCTAGCCCTCCCTTGCGATGCTGGTCTCTCTGCCGTGTAAGGGAGAAGCAGAGCAAGCATTTTGAGGAGATGCTAGGACGGTGCTGAGTGAGCAGTCCTCAGGGAAGCTGCTGTTGGAAGGCACAGCTTGCACACACTCAATGTGTAACACTTTACTATCAGTCCATTTACTCCCGTGATGTGACAACAGGCCTAGGACAAAGAGCCTTTGCAGGTTTCATAACTCCTCCAGACAGTGGCTTCACATCCCTCTTCACCCACTTGACTGCTTTTGATCCCCAAGTTTATTCTTTTTGCCATAAGGAGGTATTCCAGCACCCATCTTACAGAAAGTGAAAGGCATCACTGGGGGCGTACCTCTAGACAACATACTGCTCCATAGGCCTGGTCTTTGCTGACAATTCATTGTGATATAGCAAAGTGATAACCTTTAAAGTGAAACTTGTGTGCTGGAGGGAGACATATGACATAACACACAAAAAAGAGAATGAGCTCCTGGCCTAATATGCAGTCCCAAATAAGCTAACGACTTTCCATGCTGTTCTGTAGGTCAGCTGGGTTTGAGGCTGTCTACCAAAACCAGCAGGCTCTTACTGATCTCCAAAGGTCCAGATCCTCCTCGGAAGTGTCATGTGCAATGTAAGGGTGGCACTTCTTCCATGGAGCAGAATTTTAGCACATTTTTTCAAATGCACTAGTTCAATGCTTTTTTTTCCAAGTGAGGCTAGTGAAGAGACTAGCCTCTGATTCTTGCAGGGTGGATCTTTGTCCTTGGAATAATTGATCTCAAGGCAGCATTTCTAGCAACTGCGACTCGGGTCTTGCTTCATATTTTGTGTATAGCTGGCACCACTTGGATTTTTTTCTTCTACTGCTACTTCATCCATTTTTCACAACAGGAATAGCCCAGCTTCTGTTTACGAGGGCAGATAAAGGCGCAACTGCATTGCAGGCCACATGATCATGTACTGCAGCAGGCAGCACTGAAGAGGGATTTAAGACTTCTTTCTGCTTTTTAGTTCCTCATGGTAAAAGCATCCAGTGAAACAGTACTTCACAATGCATCACCGTATATCCATTCCCAGGCTATGGACTGTATCCCCTCCATAACAAACAATGGCACTTCTAACAGCATTAGGTATGTATTTAGTTTGTTTAAACACTCAGTACCGTTCCTCAAAAGACGATAACACAACATCCTCTTAACTGAGGCAGGTTTACCAGGATGTTGTTCTCCTTTATCACATACAGCTGCAGAACACCCACAACAGGCATAAAATTACCAGCATAAAATGACTACCAAAATAAATCCTAGCTCCACAACTTCCTTTACAAATTAAGAAACAAACCTCTAACACCAAGCAAATGTTAGATCACCCTCTGGTGTCTCTGGAGTGGAAACACTCTTTAAAATAACTAGCGTAGTTAAGGAGTGGTAGATGAATTAAGTGCCAGAAAAATCAAGCTACAGTTCTGGATAGAACATTACCGGCAGAACCCTTTTTCTCTTTTCCAAACCATCTTCAATTGAGAGATCTTAAGTAGTGATGCAATCCTAAGCTGAAACCATCTTAAGTGTTTATGTTTACACTGCAGGATGAACAAGACAAGGTCTCTTACAAACTATGAAACAGAGCAGCACGTGCTCCGCAGCACTTTATTGCTCTGTTCCTTGCAGATGCAGGGAAAGCCCCTGAAGAACAATAGAAACTAAAGGAGAAGGGCACAAAAGCAGCCAGTCCTGTTCCCAGGACACATTATAAAGGGAGGGTCATCATTCCTTAGAGTAAACAGTATTTTGCAAGTAAATATCTTGAGAGCAAGAAAGGAGAAAAGTGACTGCAGCAGTTTTGTTTTAACAGCTGGACCAGATGCTTCAGGTCTTCCATCCACCAGGAGACATCTGGGTGTGTAAATAGAGACTATCCCAGTGTGCTGGTTGTGGCTGGGGTAGAGTTAGTTTTCTTCATAGTAGCTAGTATGGGGCTATGCTCTGGATTTGTGCTGGAAACAGTGCTGATAACACAGGGATAGTTTCATTGCTGCTGAGCAGGGCTTACACAGAGCCAAGGCCTTTTCTGCCTCTCACCCCACCCCGCCAGCGAGCAGGCTGGGGGGCACAAGGAGCTGGGAGGGGGCACGGCCGGGACAGCTGACCCCAACTGACCCCAGGGATATCCCACACCGTATGGCGTCATGCTCAGCATGTAAAGCTGGGGGAAGAAGGAGGAAGGGGGAGACATTTGGAGTGATGGCGTTTGTCTTCCCCAGTAACCGTTACGCGTGATGGAGCCCTGCTTTCCTGGAGACGGCTGAACACCTGCCTGCCCATGGGGAGCAGGGAATGAATTCCTTGGTTTGCTTTGCTTGGGTGTGCGGCTTTTACTTTGCCTAATAAACTGTCTTTGTCTCAACCCACGAGTTTTTTCCCTTTTAACCTTCCGATTGTCTCCCCCATCCCAGCAGTGGGGGAGTGAGCGAGTGGCTGCGTGGTGCTGAGTTGCCGGCTGGGGTTAAACGACGACACGCAGAGAATTCTGCCAAGTTACAAGTGCAATCTTCTGCCCCAGAAAAGAAAGCAAGAGACTTTAGTTACCTGAATCCTGTGAGCAGCTGAAACCTGTGTCTCCTGTGCTGCTGCTGTTTCCTAATGGCCGCCCACCCGCCATGAGGGCAGTGAGATGAGGAGATAGCCCCAAATCTGCAAGAGAATTTTGTTCTTGTTACACAATGAATGTTTAAGGGGTCTGCAGTAGTAAAAACCTCCTCCAGTAATACCCACTTATTTATTACTCTACATATAAAACCTACCTTGCTGATCCAGAGTGCACAGCATCTGGACTTCCCATCTTAGAAATCCAGTCAGCAGCTTTCAGGTATCCTTGGAGTCTTTCCATATTGCAAGTCTACTTTCTACCTGCACCATCTTCCTCCCACTCTTTTTGCAACTGCACATGTTTTATCAGCCAGACAGGCTGAACATGGAGCATACACACCCAGAAGGATGGGGATATTTGCCAGACACCTTCTAGACAGAGAATAACCTGGTAGCCACAGGCAGCTGTGACAGGCCATCAGTGTGGCAGAAAGCTCATGAGCAAGGCTGGGGCACCAAGATACCTGGGTTCTTTCAAATCCCCCAAACAAGGGAGGGGATTCTAGGATTCTTATAAAGGTGCTGCCTTTGGACCCCACTTTGAGGTTTTGTTATGTGGGGTGGGGAAAATACCCCAACCAAACCCACCAGCCTCCAGCTAATACACCTGATAAATTTGAAGCTGTCAGCTTCTGATTGCTTGGAAAGAGAAAAATTTCCTGTCCTTTCCCTCCCACCTCAGTTCCAAATGTATTCGTCCATAGCATCTCCTGGATACAGATTTGCCAAAGTTCCTGCAGCTTGTGACGTGGCTGCAACTGCAGAACTCTCATTTAGATGGGAGTCTCTCCCAGTGATCCCAGGTTGCAGAAAAGATAACGGATGCCTTGCTGCTCTCCCCTTCCTTCTGCATTTTAGATCTTCCTTTCCAATTACATAACTTCAGTTCCTGCCTCTGCATGAAACGTCCCAAGGCACCCCATGAAGGTGTCCCTTTTTTGGAAGATTTTGAACAGGACCAGGGAAATTATTAAAAAAATAAAATAAAAATCAGAATTTCATTGCATTGCTACTTTAAAAAAAAAACACAAAACAAACTGAGCAACTGAAGCACTCAGCCTACAACTTGGGGAGACAAATAGTTTCTCTTTTACAGTTTTACTTCATTTATGATCTTTTTCTGACAACCATGAAGCCTAAAAAACTGAATTTACTGAAATAGTAACACCAGTGTAACTTTAGTGAATCTCAAAGAGTTGGAGCATAAAGCCAGGAATCAAAGAACAAGTGCTGCAAAATGTACTATTGGTAATGCTCAAATCTGGGTAACATGAAATGGTAGGCACATGAAAGGAAATGCTCGAGAGAGAAGAGAATAAATTATTTTTCTTAACCTCATTACTATGTCTTCTCTGGTAGAGAAAGTTCTACTAGAGTAGGAGAAAGAGGTTAACTCCCACAAAAAAAAAAACAACACAACAAAAACAACAAAACTTCTCCTTTCAAGTACGTATCATAACCTGAACAAAAGACTGCTGAAACCACCAGAAACATCCCACTTTGCTTACAGAGCCCTGAAACATGCCAAGCACATGCAGACATTAAGCCTTCCTCTTACTGGTATTAAAGAAGGGTGTGTTTTGCGGCCACGTGTCTCACCTGTGATCCTATTGGAAATGCTGAATAATCTTGACGTCCTATGCCGCTGAACAAAGGACTCGCGATAATACCGATCCCCAAAGCACATTCCTAGTAGTTCCTTGCGCACCGTCTTGTTCCACAGTCCATAAATCAGTGGATGGCAAATGGCACTGGAAAAGGACAACCACGTCGCTAATGTCTCCAAGGCAGGGGAAATACTATTTTTCCCCCAAAGTGCCTCTGATGTAATTACTACCATGTAAGGCCCCCATGTAATCACAAAAGCACCGATGACAACCAAAATGGTTATGAAAGCTTTGCACTGGTTGGCCGAGTAAACAACCCCTTGGAAAGCATTCCTTCGGCTGCCAGAGGAGGATGTGGAGGTGCTGGAGTTCTTCCTCCCGGTCCTCTGCGAGTCCTCCTCCACAATGACGACGCTACCGCAGTGGATTTTGCGGGCCTTAATCCTTGCCACGCGGAATATGAACCCATAGCAGATCATCATGACCACAAAAGGCAGCAACGCGCACCAGATCTGCCAAAAGGCAGTGTAGCCAGCCTCTTTATGCCAGGCTGCCACACACATCCACTTGAATTGGTCAAATTCCAAAGACGACCAGCCAAACAGGGGAGGGAGGCAGCCGATAAGGGAATGTAGCCACACATACACAAGAGCTACCACTGCTCTATTGCCCGTTATCTTCATCGGGTAAACCATCGGGTACAGGACAGCGTAGTACCTGGTGGACAAGAAAAGAGTCAACAGGAGTGCAAAAAGAGGTTCCATATTAGAAAAGAACATATTTTAATGATGTTGATATCTAGTTCTCTTTTCTCCAAACCTCAAAGGAGGCTCAGGGACCCTGTTTATAAGAATATTTACATGTAAAAAAAACATACTGTTGCAGGCAAGATTGTAAAACTTGGCTGAAAGCTCACACGCAGCTATTAAATCTCTCCCTACGTGTGAGTGCATGCTTAGGGTATAATCTAGAATTTTAAGTCATTATTTCTTGTTTCTTAAGTAGTATGTTATTACACCGTCAATAGCTTTAAAAAAAACTCTAGATGCACGTCTGCACTTTGCATTATCGATGACATCACTTTCTTCTGTTCTTTATCAAAATTTCACAAGGGGCTGAAGGAAAAATGACACTACAATGGTACGCAGCATTATCCACTGCAGTGCTTCTCAAGTCTATGAGCAGCCAACAAGTGGTTCTATAGAATGACTACGCAATTCATTATGATTCATTAGAAAAAAAGCTGCTTACCGGTCTATAGCTATGAGTCCAAGAGTAAGCATGCTGGCTGAGCTGATCAGCATGTAGAGCAGGGCTGAGAAATTGCACCAAACGACTCCAAAGATCCATTCTCGCCTGATGGAGCTGGTGACAACAAAAGGTAGCACCAGTACAGAGAGTAGAAAGTTGGAGAGGGTCAGGCTGAACACAAACTTGTTGCTCAACGTGAGAAGGTAAGACTTCCGATAGAGGGTGACAACAATCACCAGGTTGCCCAAACAGATGAAAATAGCAATGACGATTATAGCAATGGACTCTGTTACTCTGACGGCCCCGTCTTCCTGCGTGGTGAGGTTCCTCAGGCCCTTCACATTGCTGAGGGAGGAATTGCTGCTCATGGTCAGAACGTGCAGAGCTGGAGCAGCCAAGACATGCTGAGCAGCTAGAAGCAGAACAACGCTCAGAAACATTCAGGCAAGATTTCTTCAAACTCTCTCCAAAGACTGGAGGCCCTTTTGCCTGCATTAATTAAAATTTACCTGTAGGATGCCGGAAACCATTTTAGATGGGAGAGCGAAGGGGCCGGAAATTGCCTACGGGTATACCAAAGGGGTCAATGACAGAGCCAAGCCTAGAACAGGGGAGAAACTGCCTAAAAGACAAAAAGAGGTGGAGGGGGGGAAACAAGGAAGAAAATTAGCACATTTTACTTTAAACTTTTCAAAGGATTTTACTTGTTTCTAAGTCATACATACCAGCTGTGCATCTCATTCAGTCCCTTCATCTAGGCTGTGAAGAAACAACAAGAATGTTGCTATCAGTCTTTCGCTTGAAAAAAAAGTAACTTTTTTTTTAATTTTGCCTGTTTATCCCCATTTTTACCTTGTATTCTGCCTATGCAGCATTTGCTGGTGGTCTGTGGATGCCTGGCTAGTCATACCCTGCTGACTCTTTCTTCACAGTTGCTAAGTAACATCCAAAGACTCTTGCACGTACTCTCCTAACATCGCTTCTCCACATTCACAGTCACCTTAGAAGCACAGCGCTGATTCTATTTTACTCTCAGTACCAAAGGACTGGGGGAACCGGCTTTCCGTATGTTTGGTTTGAAAGACACTTCCTTGCATTAAGCCTCGATCCACCCCACAGAAATGTTTGAGAACTTTTAAGCCCTGACTTCTCAGCATTAGCATCCATCCCACTGATCCACAACCTTGCTTTGTGAACACCTCGGTATTTCTCCCAATTCCTTAGTGGCCTTTTCCCTGCTGTCTCCAACAGGCACTCCTATCTACTGCAGTCAATCCTTCACCCATCCGCAGGCCAGCATGCTGAAGAAAAAAAAATACCGCCAGAAATGGAAATACGCAAACCAGAAAACTAAAGAGTCCACCGATAAAGTTGATAATAGCATTTCTCGGAAAGTCAGGGACTCGGGGAAAGTAACCTCGGCTAACTCCGTGCCCGCGCCCACCCATCGCTCCCAAAGGGCCAGGAGTACTCACAGAACCGCTTCCGTCTGCGCGGCCGCTGTGGCCTTCGGCACCGATGTCAGGCTGGGCAGCCGCGTTTTTTCCATTTCTATCTGTGCTTTCCTAAAGGCGCAATTAAAGGCGTTAGGAGGCCACGCTTCGTAAAACATAACGTAGCTCTTCTCCAGCAAGGCTGCCTGAAGACTGTTTACAAAAGCGCTTCTCCTCAGGCTTCTCTCTCAACGCGCCCGCGCCAGCTCTGTGAGCCTTCCCAACGCTCTCGGTGCGGGCGCTGGGAGGGCGGCTGCCCCCCGGGGGGGCCCTACGCTAGGCACCCGCGGGGCATCGCCGCTGCCCGTCCCCTCACGGGGGACCGGGCGGCCCGCCGGGGCCAGGGCACGGCAGCCCGGGGCGCGCCCCATCGCTGCCCGGCCCGGCGCGCCGGCA